>QKQZ01013361.1:0-12500 GCA_003595255.1 Solenopsis fugax
TTAATAAATGTGATATTACCTGTTCATGTCTAACTTATAGCTGCGTTATGACCGGAAAAGTAAAAAGGCGCGTGGTCGGTTGAATTTAAAAGAAGGTATATAAAAATCACACAAGTAAAATTGATAAAAAGCACTAAGTTAGTAAGTTCCAATTTGACCGTACAAGGCTTTCTTATTTCAATTTCGTATTTAATTTAATTATTTTATCATATTGGTCATTTCCTCTCTGATTGTGTTCTTATTTAAATGAATAACAGAAAAATTATTCTAAATACTATTCTGCATATGTAAAAATGAATAAAAAACTATAACTTTATGCATATTTATAAAAAAATATGCTTTAATTATATGTTTTATCTTTATAACATACATATTGAAGTGATCTATCAATGATATACAGGGTGATTATTAATATTTTTAATAATCCAATAAGATCCAGCTATGACCGTAGAAGGCAATTTAGTTCAATTTATATGATTATTAATAGTTGTAACAACTTTTTACCATAAGAGCTGATTTTATACAGAGTGTTATAAAAGTTCTGGGACGGCGAAATATCTCGAAAACTAAGCATTTTAGGAAAAATTGTTTCAGATAAGAGTTGTAGGATTTAGAAAGATCTATTTACTGATCTTATCAATTTGACCTTGGATGGTGTCGCCAAGGTCAGATCGAAATGACATTAACTTTTTTAAATAGAACACCCTATTCTTGATTCCAGAATCTAATAGTTGGAGTCAAGAGCTTTCCAAAACACTATAAATAAGTTTATTTTCGTTAAGTACTTTGCGAGTTATAAGGCTTGAATGTTAGAGTATCGCCGGCATTAGCATTATCCAATGTGTACCACATGGAGGTTGCTAGAACAGATTTACTCTTTGTGTATAGGTCATTTCAAGGTCAACTTGAAAATCTTAAATGGAAACCCCCATTTTTTTATCTCGGAAATGGAAAGAACGGGAAATTTTATATCAGGATATATATTTAGTCATTGGATCAAAGTGACCCCATGAGGCTCATTTGAAGGTCAAATCTTTAACGGTTGGATAACTCTTCAGAAAAGCGTTTTCAGAAAAAATGTTTCAGTGATTAAAGCGAGATACGTGATGTTGATCTTGACCAAAGATCAAGTTTAGAGGTCATTCAAGACAAGTACGTTGTCCAGCCAGTTAAGACAAGACTGTAATGACTGTCCAGCCAATTAGGCAAGACGAGTACACTGTCCAGCCAGTTAAGGCAAGACAAGTACATTGTCCAGCCAGTTAAGGCAAGACTGTCCAGCCAATTAAGGTAAGACAAAGCATTACCGAAGCATTAGAATAGACTGGTAATTGAAGTATCATCAACTGATCAAATGCTCAAACTATATATATAGATATACATTATATATAAAATTGTCGGTAATTGTCGGTAAATCAGTTCTTATGGTAAAAAGTTGTTACAACCATTAATAATCACCCTGTATGTACATAGGGGAGACCGGGGTTATTCGGAAGACGGGGTTATTCGAAAAAGTGGAAATATCTTTGTATAGGTACATGTTAAAAATTTACTTTAAATACTGTAAATGCGTCCTAATGTAACAACGCTGCTAATAAAGTTTCGTTGGCGACGGCGTCATATTGAAATCGTGGCAGTAAAAAGTGTGTCTTGCGATAGTCGAAGTAATTTTTGACAGTCAGCATTTCTTCGAAATTTAAGTAAGATAAATAAGATTCTTTTTGAAAACTTTGAATGTATCGTGTCCAGTTGATTGTATTTGTAACATTTCGTGTTTACTTTTTGCTGTGTGATGTCTATTTTTGTAGACCATACGCAATAATGCGCAGAGTTATTCGAAACACTGAACGTCGAATCGTCGTTCAGACAATTTTTTCTTTTATATTCGCGTTCTATGTACAATACCAAAATACAACTTAATACTCAACAGGTGTAATTACACGAATAGTCCCTGACTTATTCCGAAAACGCTGGAGCAATAAAATTCCCTATTGTGTATTTATTTTTTTTTATTGTATGCAACATTTCTTAATAATACTATATATCCTTTTCTGAACAAAATAAAGCTTTTTTACATTTTTTCATTTTAAAACACAAATTTCAGAATATTCCCGAACTGGTTTCGATTTACTCTGGGCTCGGGGCTATTCGAAACACTTGGCACTGGTCAACATTTTTATATGTAGTTCAAAGCAAGTACATTTCCATGTTCTATTTATAACATTGTGAAGGTTCAACCTTTTAAACCGTCCGACTTTTTTTTTAATGAATACAGGACTCAGGAGACGCAAAAGAAAAAAAGTCTTTCGAATAGCTCTGTATTAACATAAGGTGTTCACGAATCATTACTTAAGTAACAGTGCAGAATCAAACAACGTTGGTATCGGTTATGGCTTAGATGAGTAACTGCTTGGAAATTTCCGGAAAAAATTCCCGAGAAAGATTTCCGATTTGTTTTTTTACTTTAAAGAACATATTTATTTTATTTAACGTTAAAAAAACGTTTTTTTACAATATTAAAATTATAATATTTACAATATTAAAATATTTTTTCAATGAAATAAGTTTGGGAATCAATTCCGTTTGGTGGTCAACACCATTTGAGGATCCAAAATTATCATATCTATTTTAGGGATAATTTTAGGAGTTTTTTGGGGGGAGCGGGGGAGTTCTTAAGGGAAGATTGATACTCATCCAAGAAACACATAGAGAAATATACAGGGTGGTCGAAAAATCGTCCGCATTACTTCAGGAAGTAATTCAGAACCCAAAAAGAAGAAAATAAAGTTATATAAACATAGATCCGGAAACAAACCAACTCCGATTAATTTTAATCGAAATCAACAGTGTGATCAACAAGATTTTAATGGTTTTTGGTAATACTGCTGATCGTTCTTAACCCATGATTTCTTCATTATATTCGTATCTTTATGTGATATACATCTGTGTGTACGTATTTACAATGTATTTCACACAGAGATATGAATATCATAAAGAAATTATAGAGTAAGAACGATCAGCAATATTACCAAAAGCCATTAAAGTCGTGCTGTTGGTCACACTGTTGATTCCGATTAAAATTAATCGGAGTTGGTTGAAGTAGCCCTATATCATTTAAACAATGTAGAGGTAAAGGACCTCGCACGATTTATATGAAAAATACGTTTTCAGTTAATTTGCTTGAATTTTTTATATGTTGCAGTACTTGTATTCCTAATGAAAAACCTCAATTTTAGAAACATTTCTATGTCTAGTTTCGGAATTAAAAATATTTGAAGGTCTTTCATGACATCCGCTCATATGTATACCTACACTAGTTTGAACTTGTATGCTTGCTTATATATGTATATTGGTACGTATGAATGTCCGTGGATGACTGCGTGTACGTAACTTCAAAACATTAAATCTTAAGGTGATGCTAAAGTAGTACTTTTTTATGACTAAACAATCATTTTCGCAAACGCCGTTTTATCTAATTGCATTTACAGATTTTAAAATCCTTCTCCACAATTAAAGTATAGACAATAATGTACAACGGACGCTACAATTTTATAAGGAAAAAAAAATTTTTTTTTATTCGTTTTCCTTATAAAATTGTAGCGTCCGTTGTACATTATTGTTTATACTTTAATTGTGGAGATCTTAAGAGTAGATTCTTTGGAACATTCTAAGAAAAAAATCCTAATACGAAAATGTTGAAGGTATAATGGTTTTCAAATTATTCGCGATTAAAGTTTACGAATCACAAAGATGACATTTCGCACGCTCAGACATGGTAACATGATAAGGGGTGAAGGTACCACAAGGGTACCTCTTGACATTGAAGTTGTCATATAAATACGTAGTGACATTTTTATGGTATTATTTCTATAGGAAACATATTTGTACATATTGTACATTACATATGCATAATTAATGTTTTCAAAAAAATATCAATTCAATAACAAGATGTTACGATAGCTGTTGGGACAGCTGTCAAAATAAATTCATTACCATGCTCATATAAGAACTTTTATGGTAATATATCGATAATATCGATAATTTATTACATATAATTGATATGAAAAAGATTGAATACGTTGATAATATGTTTGACAGCTGATCCAACGGTTATTGTAACATCTTGTTATTGAATTGATATTTTGTTGAAAACATTAATTATGCATATGTAATGTACAAATATGTTTCCTATAGAAATAATTTCTTAATAAAAATGTCACTGTGTATTTATATGTCAACCTCACTGTCAAGAGGTACTCTTGTGGTACCTTCACCCCTTGTCATGTCACTATGCCTGAGCGCGCGAAATGTCAGCTCTGTGATTCGTAAACTTTAATCGCGAATAATTTGAAAACCAATATACCCTCGACATTTTCGTATTAGGATTTTTTTCTTAGAATGTTCCAAAGAATCCGTTCTTAAGAGAAAATATGAACTTTTTGAGACACCCTGTATATAAATAACATCGGTTGTCTGTTCGCTATAGTTGATCTTTTCTTATTATGTTATTGCTTTTGCTAGGTCGAGCTAGATATTGATATTGTTTTTAATTAATAATTAATGTTTTATATTGAAACTTGAACGATTATATTTGTTGAAGTGTTGTTTAACAGATTTTAGACTCATAGTAATTAAATATTTATTACTTAGGACGTGATTTATAAAAATGTGATGCACTACATAATCAGTGGAAAAGGAAAAATAATATAACTAGCTCAAAAATAAATTAAAAAAATTGGTTTAATTTAAAAATGAGCATTTTGTTACAAAATTATATATTTTTAATTCTCTATCGTTTGGAATTTTCCTGAGTTCAGAAACATTAGATATATCCTTATTTAATATTAAATAACAAGGATAAAATAATATCTTTATTGTTTCTGAACATAGCACTTTAGAGAGACAATCGATTTATCGAAGAAATATTTCAATATGAAAATTTCGCTTAAAAAAATCATATTAATACAATCCCATATTATTGTTTAACTTTGCATAACTCGAAATGTATACAGCCGATTTAGAAGTTAAATAACAAAAAAAGTTCAAGTGTATATATTCGTGTGATAATACACTCAAATTTAAAAACAATGAAGAAGTATATGTAATTAAGTAGTAAAATATATCTTGAAAATGTTTCGAAGTGCTCAAAAGTAAAAATGCCTTATACCAAGTGTCAGCTATTGTATATTGGCGTATTAGTTAAAAAACGGCAGGCTACCAAACGAATAATTCCATAAATATTACAATTCATCACATAATAATGGAGATAATAGGGGTAGCTGTAATGTCTACAGTAACCATAATATTCTTTTTTTCTACATATATGTGTGTATGTGTATATGTTCTATCACATTTATATCATTATTATGATTTATTTTTGTTTTTATAGCAAATCTTCACGTATCCGACCATTAGCTCGATGTCTGGAGTAATTTCGCCGACTAACTTGTCTCTATTCTCGTCTCCTGTCTCGGTAACGAGACCGGTAGCCACTCAAAGGTCGGTCTCTAATGTTCCATCGCGTTGGAATACAGCGCCATTCATCAATTTGGAAGACGATTATAATATGATTGCACCGATCATCGCCGGGACAAACAATGAGCCACCAGCCGCTATGGAGGAAGGTAAAGCTAAATCCTGTACCTGTATCAATATTGAATAGCGATAGTTTTTTCTTTTTTATCCATGCTGTAATATATTTGTAAGTGGTTTAAATTATTATTTATTTATCAGTCTATTTTGTAATTGAAATCATTATTTATTTTATTTATTTAATTTATTTAAGTATTTATATTTTTAAGTTATTGTATTATATTTATTTTATTTCATAACAAAAAAAATTTTTCTAAACAATAGAGAAACACGATATACCGAGATGATGTCTCATAATTGACAATTTACACGGACTATCTTTTTAATTATTGACAATCAATTTTACATCATGGACTTAAACTGTTCTCGCGTGGCAACGAAGAATCAGCTATGCACACTCTTATATGTATTGACAACACATAACGGGTAGAATTCATAACTGAGGCATCAACATCATATAGACATGTGCCCAAAATCATGCGGAATTTAATTGTAATATGCGTGATAGGTACAAACTTATTTAGAGGAAATGTTTAATTAATGTACAGGCTGAAGAAGGTCAAGTAAGACCGAAACGTTCCGTTAATTCGTAATCATTATGATTGTAAGATTAAAATAAATTATTATAATTCGCACAACAAAGACAATTTGTTTATGGCTCTCAATTATTCACTATTTTGATAATACGAGCGTGAAACTATTAGTGTTTTTTCTTTTTGTTTTAAAAATAAATATATATTGTTTCAGAACGGTATTTTCATCCTGTGCATACGAGTGGCGTAGTGGATAAAAATAGTAGTGGTAATTTAATAGGCAATGAACTCGGGGTAAACACAGATCCTGCATCACATCATCACCAACAGCAGCAACAGCTTTCGCAGCAGCAGCAACAGCAGCAGCAACAAGCACAACACCAGCAACCGTCTTCGCAACAGCAGCAGCAGCAGCAGCAGCAAGTAATGGCAGATAAATCCAGCGGACCAAAATCTCCTCCGTGACAGTGGAGTCTGAGAACGGAAAGTCTTGAAAGACTCACGAACTCGCCGTGTTTAACAGAATCGGTACATAGCATTGCGTATAATAATTATGTCGAAGTGACGGCTGAAGCCAAGCTCGAGAATAATTATCAGGAAGCTACGCCTCGTAATCAATTACGTGATTTAAACTTGCGGAGAATAGAATGCTTAAGAGTTCGATCTTAATCTATATATTACAAAGTGAGAGAATAAGAATGCTTTTGAAAGAATCGCAGTTGAGAGAAAAAGAAGTCCGTTGATTCATATTTATCGAAATGGATTAGTACTATACAAAGTTTCATATTGTGACAACTTAACCGAGTATTCAATAGTATAGTTTATCTTGCGGTAGAATTCGCGACGCTTAGAAATAGCCATAAGTTAACGTCGCCATGCATGCCTTATCCTGCTCGAGAACACAAACTTGTCTACGTACAGTGTCGCAAACAAAACAACAAAATATTGTTCAAGCTATATAATGTAACGTATTTAGATAAAATAACAAATTTTAAAGTTTCAAAAGTTTGTAAAAACAGTTGAATACAATATTACGATTGAGAATTATTGTTTGATCTGTAGTCAGTTATGTAAACTGCACTTGTATCAATCGATACATGGCCTATAAGTTAAATCGTTTTCTTTTCATTTCTTTGTGTCTTCATCCTCTCCCGCTCCTCTTTCTCTTTCTCTTTCTCTTTTCCATAGTTTTCCATAGTTCGAGATGTACAAGTGACAGCAGCTGAGTTTCCTCATTTATGTTATTAAGAATCCTTTCAAAGTTTACAATCGCAATTGTAGTGCATTGCAATACATGATCTTCTCATTGCTGTATTATAATAAAAAAAATTGTAATAAATGATCGTAATATAATGAAAAAATTTTTTTATTTTAGTAAACATATTTATTTTAGTATTATTTTCTATATTGAAATAAATATTTGTAAGTATAAAATAAATTTTTTATAAACTTACGAGATATTTCTTCAAGTCCAGGAAATGATACTAAAATAAATATATTTATTTAATACCAAAAAATGTTATTTTATTGTATGTAAACACGTATCACGTCTTTTTAAAATTATAAAATTATGGTACTATTTTGTATTCGACGGCAATAATGAAAGGAGCTGTAGAAATTGGGAGATTCTTTTGTCGCATAAAAATGGGAATAATATATTTATTTGATTTGATTCCCGTAAGCGCAGAATACTCCCCTCCTTTTAATGTTATCCGAAAACTTTTCGAATAATTCCATCTGTATATTTCGATATTTATTTAAAACTGGAATAGAATGTTTATTAACAACTCATTGTACATATGTCTGTGCCGAAGTTTCACCACTTTTTTGAAAAGTTATTCTTTTACATTTATTTCAGACTTTGCATCACGTTTTTGGAACGTATATACACAAGTTTCCATGTAATTCTATAAAGTTTCTTGTGTATTAATATTATCAAATAAATACGGATGTAGCTTGAACAAATAAAATTTGTTATATTGCAATAATATCTATGTATAATTCAGAAACGAATTGACGACACATATGGTTCATCCGTCGAATAATCGAGCCATGTATAAAGTTTTCCGTGCCAATGAAGCAGCACAAGTGTGCGCCATTCTTTTTGAATAGCGATATTATTAAATTAAGAATTTTCGATTAACGCGAGAAAAATAGCCAGAGAGTGAAGATAAATTATTTCACTTTAAAGATTCGTCAAATCCGTTGCGGATTTACTGATTTACGAACGTGAGATATTCGATAGTAAACGTAGCATATAGTCGCATAATGCTCAGGCTAATACTAATATTAAGGAAGAAGAGAGCTAATGATAACTAGTCATCAGAGACTGCTAATTAGACAAGGTGGATATGTATCGTTTATCAGATTAAGCTCTTAATTATTTAAATATGTTATCGAAGATACACAAAGGTAGCAGTATTGCATTGAATATAACGATTATTGCGAACAAAGTTCGAGCTTACAACAGTTTTCTGCAATAATGAATTTTGACAACAAAATACATCGGACTAAAGTAAGATATGAAATTATTGCTGTTTTAGTTTACATATATTGTCAAAAATATTTAATTAATTAAATTTGATTAACAAAAAATTTTCGTTATTTATCTTACAACTGTGAAAACATTTCTGGTATAAAAATTGATTAGATATCTTGAGAAATAATATCCCTAATTTAAAGAATTAATTTTTTTTTATTTTACGTATAAAAGGACAGATAAATTTGTTTCCGTTATTCATAACTAATAGGATATAAATAATGAAAGCATTTGATTTTTATGTGAGCGATATGTTACCAATTTTATATATGTAGTATATCCATATAACAAAAATGATCAATTTTGTTAATACGTTAATTAATATCATTTGTTGAAACAAACAACCGTGCACTTTAGCATTTTCTTCTTTAATGTGTGTGTTTTTAATTTTATTAACATTTTAAAATTTGATAAAGATTTATTGAGAGAATTCATGTGATAGGAAATAAAAAGCCGTATTTTTTGAACATTATTTTCAATTGAGTGAATATTTAATCCAAAAATACAAACATTTTATTTTCTAAAGATTAACGACATATAAATCATATTAAATCTAATTATAAGCATAATACTTCTGGAAACTTAGTTTAATATATTTTTAATTTACAGCACGGTCTCTTTAAAAAAATAAATACGGTAAATAAATCATAAAGCAAGATTATAAGTTAAATGTTTATGAATATAGCTGAATAAATAATTTTTTATGTGCTAGCCGGCTAGCAGCACATATACTTATTTTTTCTTATAATTATTTATCTGTAATTAGCAAATATAAATTGTTTGATTAAATATTCAATCTCGCTTGCCAAAAATAAATAATAATGGCAACGCTAATTGTTTATTTAAAATAAGTCAAGTTATTTTATGAGAGTTGAAACATTTAGTATCTATTTTAAGTTTACAAACGTAAATGTAATATATTACCTTCCGTTTAAATTTGTTTGAAAAAAGAAGATGCACGTAAAAGTGCAAATGTGTGTGGTGACATGTATAAAGCAGAAAAGTTGAAATAAATCTAGCGATAGAAGATGAGAAGATATGAAAAAGAGAAGGAAGGGAGCACTCTGTACCAGAAGAAGTAAAATATTTTGTTATTTGAATGCAAAATAAGATCACAGATTGGCCAAATGTATTTTTTTGATTTTTTCCCCTTTGTACTAATTTAACTAATGTTAATCTTAATTAAAATATATCATTACAATTTTTAAGCTAAAGTGTTGAAACAATCGATAAGGAGTTTATCATAGGCTTTAAACTTCTATTTTATGTTTTCTTTGAATAATTTTTTCGATATTTTGCGTTAATTACATATTTATTATATCCGAAATTACATTAACACTATTTACGGTTACGCAAGATATCTACACACAAGAAATAGGATAAAAGCAGTTGTGTACTTCAAAATTAATAATCTAATTATTTATTCATTTGTAATTTTATAATACAAACAAGAGCTATAAAGCAAAATTTAAGTACTACAAGAATTCTAAGAGATCTTACATACTATATGAGTTGAGAGTTAACTTAATTCATCAATGTTTCTATGGATATATTGACTGTATGTATTAATTATTTTGTAGTCTGATTAATGAAACCTTTTTTTTATTTACCTTCTTAATGCAAGATTTGAAAATTTAATATTAATTTGATTTAATTACATTTATTATAATCAATTTTTTGTTTCTTATAAAAACCCTGCTTTAGCTAAATCGATATTATTGTATAAATAATGTTTGCTACAAGTATTCTCAATACGTTTAAAACAAGTTATCGAATTACAGTGCATATTTTCCACTTAATAAATATTTTACATTTGTATATTTTACATCTGCAGGATTGGGAACATTATTTTAAAAAAGCAACACATTACTGTTATCGTTACTTTTTCGTAATGCTAAAGTAAGATATTAGATTTTAAAAAGTAAAAATTATCATTAATCATTTAAAAATCAATATACATAAAAAACTCTAAACTATATAGCAAACTTTTCTTTACATTAAATTTATCTAATAATTTTTCTAATACTTCATATAATGTCTTTGTTTTTTAGTATACTTTTCTTTATATAATAGAAATTTAGATTGCAATTCACAAAAGCACAAATGTTATTAATAATTTTTTTTAAACATTAATGTCGTTATTAGGAATGTATTCTAATATTCACTGTCAATGCTAAAAATCCGTAGTTCACATTACAGATACGTACGTAAGAGTTTGGATATTGCACTTGGATATCGTAAATATGATGGACAAAACACTTAAAATAGATAAAAATGAAATAGATGGTTAAATGAACGAAGAGATGCATCTATCTCATTTTATCTTAAGTGTCCTGAAAGCTAAAAATAACGGAGCAATCAAAAATTGTCTAACATTTTCAATCTCTTACTTCAGGATTTCTATTTCATGTTAAATACATACTATAGATTTTCAGTAGTTAGAATAATGGCAATGATTATTGGAATGCAGTTTGAAATATAAGGTACAAAATATTTTTCAATATTCAAAATATAAGAAATAAAAATAAAATTTATAATTGTATTCGCATTGCATGTAATCATTGATTTGGCATAACAATTGTATTTGCGCATTGAAGAAGTGTGCAGATCTATCGAATAAGCATAAAGATAATATTAGAGTAACAATAAAAGTAACGACTGTATTTATTATCGTTATCATGAACATGTAACAACGTTATCTTTACCGTTACAGACCGAAAAGAGTAACAATTATTACCAAAAAAAGTAACGATAATGGTAATGGTGTAATAAGCAATGTGTTATTTCCCAACTTTCATATATTATTTATTAAAATAAGAAGAGCAATTTATTGAGAGTAAAAACTATGTAATAAATTATCCTTTTCTTTTAAGGATAAACATTTAACACATTTAACACGTATTCTGAAAGGTACATATACAGGATGTCTAATAACAGATATAATACCGCTCGTGAGAATATACTAAACTTAATAGAAAAGGCTTATACTATTTTGCGATTTTCGCAATATACTCTACACAATATAATACATGTATTATTAGATTATTTACGAAATAAGGTAGGCCTTTTTATTTTCGGTATTTCTGGTACAACAAAAGATAATATCATGATACTTTGAAGTGTTATTCAATAATCTCCGTTGATATCGACGATTCCAGAGTATTGGTAATAGTTCACTAACATAATTAAGAATTTCATGTTCATTCGAAGCTGTAAGATGCTTATACTATCTTATTTCATAGATGACCTAATATAAAATAATAAGTAAATTACATAAAAAAAGAGAAAAACACTACGAGAAATTTCAGACATTAATAAAAAGAAATACATTTTCAATCGATTATGTAACATTAGTAAACATGCACTAAATTCAAAATTAAATTTTATTTAAATTAAAAATTGAAATCAAATATTTGGTGTAACACATACATTACGTGTAACATACGTATATATGAAATTTTTACACTCATTAATTATATTAAAGATTATAGTCACATTATACTGTTCGATATTATTATTAACATTACACTAAACTAGGTTTATATTAATAGCGTTATATCTAGGCACTACATATTGATAATATTATTACTACAACGACTATTACTATTAGTATTACTACTACAATGGCTATTACTACTAATACATTACGTTATTAAATATACTACTATACTAATTTTATTATTATTATTACTTTATACTGCTACTGTTATCATTACTAATGTTAATATTTCTATTATTACTATTATGATATTAATATTATAATTAATGTTACCATTACTACTGCTACTACGTACTATTGCTACTACTTTACTGCAATACATACTATTGCTACTGCT
>QKQZ01013364.1:0-23347 GCA_003595255.1 Solenopsis fugax
ACGTTTCTTTATCGACGACTGATGAATCAAGAAAGCACATCTACAATTTCTGCTACTGATAATAATAAAGGCCAATATTGAAAACAATATAATACGATGATAACCGTATAAATATAAAATATTTATTAATTTGTATATAATTAAATTGTTATAAATAACATTACACATTAATTAAAAAATATTAGTATATAGTCAACATATGTAAGATACAAAAGTGTTTGTATTATATATATTACATTTAGCAGCATTGAAGTTTGACACGCATAATTATATCTTTCTAATCCTGTACACAATAAATTATTAATTATTTTGATATACATATAATAATACTTACAAATATTGAAATCTTTTAATACATTGAGTAGACTTTTAATTTTATTTAGAATTTTTTTCGCAATGCGTGTATGGCATATTTTAATGTATTTTGAATTCTAGTTTTAATTATAGTTGTTGACACATATTGATACAATTTGTATTATTTGAATTATTTCCACTATTAAATAAATCAAATCAAAGGAGAAAGGGGAGCTAAAAAAGAATGGTAACATCTCATAAAGAATCAGAATCAGTAATATACAAAGCAACAATGTTTTATTGGAAACTATATATAATCACGTTCCACCGTATGTTCTTTATAAGTTCTTAATGTTCGTTTATTCGCTTAGTATTGTTCTCAACAACACAATTTACGCAACAGCCAATTTTCGTAAAATTAATGTCAGAAATACTTTGATCGCATAAATCTAGATTGCTTTGTAATTTACGTCAAATCTAGAGATAATGTTAGCACAATCTTTTCTCAAACGTGTTCCATAACAGCAAAAGTGAAATTGCGAAAGAATCATGCAATGGTCATCCGATAAATATCTGAAAACCTGGACTCACTGATCGCATGTTAAAGATTTCACGCGTATCGCATTACGACAGATCTCCGTCATAAAGAATGAGAGCGACCCCGCTGTTGCATTGAATGCGTCGTTGCACACTGTTTATGGCCCCCCACGGGAACCCGTTGCTTTTCCTGTGAATCTGCATTTATTGCCGACTAAATAAAGTGCTATGGCATAAATTGCTTGTTATAGTGGACGGGCCAGCAACGCAAATAAAATGTATCTAAATGTATCCCTAAAGCGTGGCGCGCCTCTTACTTTTTTATTTGTTTTATCGTATGTACATACATATCTGCTCAAAACGGTCGAAAACAAGGGTCGAGATGAGAATGATTAGCCGGCGAATTCACTTTACCAGTGTGAATAAAACCATTGAAATGCGTAAAAAATTTCAATCTCTGCGTAAAATAAATAAAAAGAAAGAAAGATTATCGGAAATCCACTTTGCAATAATTTACAAAATTAAAAATGATTACAGATATAAATTTTCAATTTATTTTGCTATTTATATTTTTGTAGATAAAACATTGCATTTTTATATACAGCATATATACATACATGAAGTATGTAATGCAAAATGCCGAATAATGTAACTTCAAAGCAAAAAATTATAGACATGTGTTGTGTGAGAGTTCAATAATATTTCTTTTTATCAATTATGACAATGTTTCATAAATGTAAATAATATCTATGCATGGATCTCATTATCGATCCTGCTCTTATGTATTCTTCAAACTCAACGATCCTTTCAACCATTTCTATTTTTCTCCCTTCGAATTCCCTTTCTCTCGAGGATACTGTTGTTTCCCAGAGGGCGGCGAAAAATCGACAGAACTGCTAATTGGTTCTGTCAATCTAGACAAGGAGGTAGAGAGCCCAGGTGGCAATGGGCCTCTGTCGGAAACGCTACTCCGTGTCGGCCGGAAAGATTGCACGGCGATAGAACATCACTCTGTAATTTCCATTAAAATAACTCCAATTCTCTCCTTTCTTTGTTAGTTAACATAATGCACAAATTTTTTTCACTTTTTTTTATCGTAAAGCTAATTTCCAGTAAAGAAAAGATTACTCCTAAATACATATATTGCGATATAATAGAGTAAAATTTTGTTATTTTACATTGATGTGTTGACTTGTACAAAATAAAATGTTATATGCATTATACAAAAGTTTTTTATTTTATATTTCTTTTTTTATAAAATCCAATAGATTTTCTATCTTAATGGAGAAAACTAAAAAAATAATAAAGACAATTATAAATATTTTTCATAAAATGCATTTAATGAATCTCAATAATTAAAAGGTACAAGAGTTTTTATTATTAATTTCACCGACACAATGGGTTTTATTATTAATAAAATGCAAAAGTTAAACAGAATTTAAAATAATATGTCAAAAAAATTTGTATAACAATTAGATCGTGTCCATAATTATTAAAATGATTAAAATATTTATCCGTTTTAATTCAATGTACATAACATAATATGTTATATAATAATAAATTTTTTATTATATTTTCCAATTCTCTCTTTTAATATAAATAATTCACAATACCAATATTCTGCTGTCGTAATTCCGGAAATGCAACAGTAATATTTAGCGCTGAATTTATCAGAAAATGTGATAAAAGAATTAATTAATTAACGAAACGCATAATACACAATCCAGCGCCAAATTTCACAAATTAAATTAAATATTATAAATGCATGTAAATGTGTAAATGTTGGTAAAAGATAATCGGGACAGTTTTTGATGATTGGATCTACTAAAATAGTACATTTTAATAAACACAAAAAAATTGATGAAGAATAGATGAAACGCTTAAACACGTGATAGAAAACAAGTAACAGAAGACTATATCAGAGAATAATTTTGATTTTATTTAGCACTAAATAATGCCATGTACAACGCTTCATTGTCATTTCTGACGGTGAATACATAGAATACATAAAGCACAACGACGAAATCTCATTTAATTTGCCTTGAAGGCTAACTATTGTTCAAACGAGATCTATCACGATGCTCATTTATACTGCGACCTAATTAACGCAGATCGTGATCGTTATGATGTCGAATAAGTCATATTTTTATTCATCCACGTATGCGTTTCCAATTATAAAAGAAAAATTAGAGATCCGCGTATACAATGTTAAAAAAGATTCTAAGAAAAAATTTTTTATTACAGAATTTGAAATTTAAATTTCTTTTCTAAATTACGCCAAAAAGCTTAAAATGTAGATATACGTATAATAAGAATTTCATGATTTTAAATATTCAAAAATTTAGAAAGTTTACAATTCGAATCTAGAAAGTATAAAAATTTCAAAATCTACGATATTAAGAATTGTTTAGTCTTTACAGATTTAAGACTAGATACAAGTTAAATATTTTTCATTTGATCTGAAAATTTTAATAACACGAAAAATTATGAACATTATTGAAAGAACAGACTCAATCATTATAAAATTCACTATTCTATTATCTTTATGTATAATTAGAATCATCGAATCAGTAACAATTACGATCTCTAGTAAAGCGTTTTGAGGAATTTGACAATGTCATAGTAAGTAACGGAACGACTGCACTCCTTAATACCAAACATTATAGCATTACAAGAGAGGTCTTTTGGTTTATTCGTACTACTAGTATGTTACTTGCAACAAGTCATTATCTAATGTGCGGCGTAAATATATACAGTTTACATATGTATATATATACATATTTATTACGTACGGTGTTGGCGTAATGTGTAAGATACAAAAAACTAAAGTATGGTGGAATTTAAAACATACACTCGTGAAATTAGTAAATGTCGAAGAAAATATTCGACTTAATTAACTATATATCGTATATAAAACAAATCAATTCAATCGTTTCGTTAAATAATCGTCCATTTGATTTAATAATAAAAATGTACCTGCAAGAATATATGCGGGATAAAAATAATTTTTTGCATATATTGATTAATCTGTCTAAATAATTAAGAATGTTTGAATTTCTATATAATACGCATATTAAAAACATAAGTTGCATTAGAGAATTACTTAATCAAGATATATTATTACCATGCATTAGAAACTTTCAAATTCGTCATAATCGGAGAATCGATAGGCAATCATATGGCATAGATATAATATCATTTAATAGTAATCTGGTATTATATAATAATGAATTAACAGAAATAAAATAATTTGTGATAATACATATTAACGCTGCCTTTCTTATAATTTTTTATTTGTAATTAAGAAAAAATAGCAATACACAACAATACATAACAAAATATTAGCCAATCGATCCTTCGATCACGCGTAAATAAAAATTTCGCACGTCGAGTTATAGGATTTCACGCAGTGATTTGTAATCTCAATAAGCAGAGGTAAAACTAGATTTTAAGACAGATATTAACAAAAAAAAATAAATAAAATATCGAGGGTTATATGTCTAAAAATTTAGATATAAAAAAATTTATATATTTACTTAAAATATAAACATGTAAAAAATGTTTATAGCTTCTGTCCTCTCTTTTTTTTTAAATAAAAATATTAATTGTCTTTTAAATTAAAGCAAGACTTTTTAAATACGTAATGTTCTAAATATATATTGCAAACTAATAGCACTCTGCCAAAAGCTGTCTCTACATAAAGTTGTTTTTATTGTTCGACACTGCGGATTTATCCAACACTCGACTTGTCGCCTGGTGATCCTTTTACGAAAAGAACTGACTGAACTGGGTGTCGTTTTGCGCACACACTCGTGAATTTTGGACGTACGAAACGTGACAACGGTAGCGACCGGCTAATCACACGTCGTTTTCAGTCCGAGCGCACATGTCACGTCAAATCTCTGCCTTGCTAAGTTCACTGAAACGAACGGACGGTCGATGAGAACGTCACACGCAGTTTCCTCGAGAATCACCTTGAGGACACGCTGCAAACCAGTACATGATTTGCGCACGAATATTCTCGCGCGTTTAGTCCCTCCCTCCGGCTTTTCTCGCAAATTGATCACTGCACTTCACAGACGAAGAAAGTCTCGAAGCTGCAGGGACTGTCGTTCCATTTAAGCCCTTTGCCATCCCGATTCCACAGCTCCAGGCAATGCTCCTCCTCGCCGTTCTCGTATCTAGAATGAAAATAAGGATATTAGATAGAATTTGCATTATTTTTATTAAAACGAAAATTTATGAGAGAAAGTGAATTATTTAATAACATATTCTGAGAATCGGCTAAAAATTAAAATTGACACAACGTTATAGCTTTTTTTAATAATTTTAAATGTACATATTAGGATATATATTATAAGAATTAATTAAATTATTTTCTTACTACATATTTTTGTCTTTTCGGAAAATAATTATTAATATCTTTTTATATAATAAAATATATCGATGTTAATGTAAAAAATTTAGTAACTTATAATTACACGTTTAAATTATAATTGTTTTCAAAGGACATATAATTTTATTAAATATATACAATAATTACAAATATTATAATTACAAATATTAAAACTATTTCAATATAAAATATTGAATATTTTTCACATACACAAAATCATTGAAATTGAGTTTCTTTCTTTATTAAAAAAGCCCATAAGTACGAACACCTTTCACCGGAAATGAGCTCTAATATCTCAATAACCGATTTATGTCCGTCGTATCGCAATGATAGGATAAATAGAATTCTCGCGATCGATATCAAAAAGAATGTAAATTGTTTGGGATCGTAAGGCACGCTTACCGGAAATTATTTGGCTCGCCGACATTCCAATTCTCGAACGTGATCGGCCTACCATTAGCCATCCAGAAAAAAGTACCCTCCTCGGCCTGGTCGGTGCCAGAGGTCCAAAAATGCTCGTGACCGAGACCGAAATCCTTGATATGCTTCTCAAGTCTATCATTCTCCTCTTGCGAGGCTATACTTGCCAGATGCATCCCGTGATAACGACAGTATTGCGAAGCTCTGTACCAGTTTGCCTGCGATGCAAAGAAGGGATGATAATATTTTATCCTAACGTTTCCTTACGGCGAAATCAGAATCGAAACACCATTATACAAAATGTGTTTGCATCAAGAACGTGCGAAAAATGTACATATATTAAATTAACACTACAAGCACTAGATGTTGCTTACTCATCAAAAGGAGCAAATAAATAAATTACTATAAAAATAAAGAATGTGATTAAAAACCAAACATTTTATCAATAAGATATTATTGAAAAGTCAATCAAAGAATTTTACGTAGAATTCTATTTTTTACACAAGAAACATAATATTAATCTAAAAAATAGAAACGGTCAATAATGACCCTTCGGTATTTTTAGCGTTGAGAATTATTATCATTTGTTGTCATTACATCTTCGATAAATATCGATCTATGTTAAATATTTACTGGGATAAAATACCTAATATTATAAATAATTTATAAATCATTAATGATATTAAATGAGAGATCAAATTGTCATACATAGCGATTATGTATACAATAAGGGGATGTCATGAGAGGGAAATATAATGGCCTAAAGCATTACGTTAAACGCTACAACAATAATTACAGCAAAGAGAAACGTTTGAACTATTGGTAAATTACGTGTAATCAAATCATGGGAGAGATAAGCTAACCTTAATATTCACATAGAACATAATCGTCGTTGATTATGGCATACTGGCCGATATTAATAATTAACAACACACAGATTATAGAGATACATTAATATTCACACTAAAGTTACATAATCACCATTCTGGTATCGATTTCGGCAGATCATATTCGAGAATCTGTTTGGAATATCACTAACATATTATTAATGAAATCTATTATTTAATGTATTAATAATGCAACTATAATTATTATATTACATGAAAGTATGGTAATAAATTAAACTTTTCTTATGAATAATTAAATATTAATATAATAAGTATCGTGCAATAAAATTGTAAATAATCATAATAAAATTCGACAATTAAATGCAAAAATTTATTCTCAGATAAATTGGATTATATTAAGAATTCTGAACGTAAAGGGGAAGATGCTAAAAATAACGTTTTTAATATAAATATTATTATTAAGCGGAGAGAAATCTTTCCTGCTCGATGAATTAAAATTTCTAGTAACAAACAAAAAGTTGCAAGCTTTTTTAAATGTTCTAAATTTAAGATTTCATCACTTTTCAAAACAGTCACGTATGTATCAGCATGTGTACTTATAGTTATGTTTGACCAAGTGAAATGATCGATTCAGTACTGTTTATCTTCATGTTGTTTATAGTACCACAGATATTTTTATTAGTAATCTGTGTATCGCAATATTTTATGCGCTTAAGAGAAACTCGACGAACGTACATCGAATTTATATTTCGGTATTTCAATATTACACAACATATCGACTGTGTGGCTAACTTCGGTCATTCGCACTGCATTATGCGATTTTTACGACTGCGGTACGTTGCAGAAGCGCGAACGTTGCTGGCTTCATTGGCATTAGTTTTTTACGATCGTTACGAACTTCCTCGCATTTCGTCGCATTCGCGCTTAGCCGCTGCGAGCGACCATTTAAGTGCAAAGTTGGTCCTCGGCCATCACATATCGTATACGTATCATCTTTAAGTATCTATTCACAGTATCCTTGATAATGCAACACGTTATGCAACAATGCGATGCATTCTTCTTTGCGATAACGAAATCAGGCTACAACGGAAAGTCACGGAATATAGTTCGCGTGTGCTGCTACGCGATTATATTCGTGATCTTCAAAGTTTCTTATCAGCATAATTAGGACGCATAATACACGTTTACAGAGAGACTGGATTATCCTCTTGGAATTCCGTAAGAACGATTATGCGGCTGCTATGAAACATGTGTATGCGGCAACTACATCGCACTTCTGCAAAGTATATAGTGCGCGACTTTCAGAACACTCTGTATATTTTGATAATTCAACAAGTTATCATTGTATTATGTTAGGCAAAATTTCACAATGGTAATGTTACGTTAGTCGAGTTAAACTTGTTGATGCGACATGCAAATATTCTTCATTATCCTTAAAACTTTTATTTTAAAGTTTCATAAATATAATATATTTAAAAAAAGTTTATTAAAAGTCTATTAAAATCTTTGCACATGCTGCTTTTACATACAAACAGTGTTTAAGAAAAGTGATTAGCGCATTTCAGTGAAAATTTTGCATATTCTGCTTGTTTTGTGGAACTTAATGAATCTTTACGGATCTTAAACGCTATGCTAATTAAAGTTTACTTGAATTAACATCGTCCGTAATTAACACCGGGTAGCTAATGCTTATGTAAATTATTTGTCTTAACTGCAAACTGATCTCCATGTTAACATAACAGGAATTAAACTCGGAGTTAATATACGAGTGTATATAAATCAAATTTTAATTAATTTATCTGAATTAAAATTTTCAGTTAATTAGTTTTTAATTACTCATTAAGAAATAAAAAGTTCTAAAATAATTTTCGCGCGAAAAGAATGTGTTAAATTTATTTAAAAAAAAAGAATCCTAACTTTTATAGAATTCATTTTTTTAATTTTTATCTTGCCGCCACATAATTATAAAATACTTTTGTGCTATGAGAATTATGCTTTTTATATTTAATCTTATAATAATATTATCATTGTGACAATTCTTGTATAACAAGCCATTTTATTATTAGATATTATTATTTGTTTTTCCAATATCTGCATTTATTGTATGTGTCTTCCACTCGCGCATTTAGTCGTTCAGAAAGAATTTATTCAAGAGCATGGTAAATATTGTCTTTCGTTCCATCAATGTCAACGGTACTGAATTTCGTCGCTGCTCTCGCGTTGCTCTTTCGGCGATCCGTCCGGTGTGTACGGTGGGGCAAGGGAACGCGAAGGACGCGAAAAATCGAGTGTAACCCGCCGGGAATGCAAATAAAGCGCAATAAATAGAGCGCCGTCGCGATTGCACCGAAGCGGCCCGACACGACGGCGTTGCATTACCGCTTGCATTCCCTTTCCGCTCGAATCTCGCAACGAGCGCTCTCCTACTCTCGCGCCGCCGCCACGAAACGTCGGCACGAACTCGTCGTTACTCGTGCACGATGGCCTCGCTTAAGCTCGGTCTATGTTCCCTAAACGAAACAGCAATCGTACGTGACGATCAATGGCAAGCTATTGGCTTTTTGGTTCCAAATACTGTTTCAGGATACACCGATAGAAAATAAAAATTAAAGGGAAAATAATTAGAGAATAGAGACATATATTCTTTCTGTACGTCACATTTGCGCTTAACACATTTGCTATAAACACATTTGCTTCTTCGGGCAAGAAAATGCAAGAAAAATTTGTGATTGACATTGCTAGTGTAAAAGTAATATGATGATTATGTGATTATATTGAAAGAAGAGACAACAGAGAATTTCACGATTATTAAATGTTCCCGTTTATTCAATAGGAGTTATTAATATACTTCAAAAGAAAGTTGAATCACTTTTTAACTATCTAATTTTCTGTGCTTCTATGTCATTAACTACATTTTCTTCTTTTACGATGAATATTATAATGAACTTTATTTCCAATTATAAAAATAAAAGGCAGTAAAAGAAATAAATATAGCAGTTAGCATCTTTTAGAATGCAATTTCTAATCAATTACATGGAGATATCGGCTTAGAAAAAATCACATGCGAATACAAAATCTCTTTAATTGATCAATTAATATTCCTTTCATAATGTATAGCAGGATTGGCATATATCTTAGTCCTTTAAAGATATGAAGGATGCATGTCTTGCCACAAATACCTATGCATATCAAACAGATGGGTTAATTGGAGCGAGAGAATAAGTGGTATGTTTGCTACCTAGAAACTTGACTTTCACCCCGAAAACCGCCTCCTTTCCTGACTTAAATAAGTTCTTCGCCGAGAGAGGCAAACATTCTCTATCGCTAGGAATTCTGAGCCACGAAATTCAGTCGAAAAGTCGGTCATTGCCCGGCAACGAAGTTGTTTTGCAAGGTCTCGATTAATGGGGCGCCGACCATTATTTGCTTGCGAAACAAAGAGGGCTCGTCTTCAGTGTGATCCGATTAAAGGAGAGGGTCAAGAGAGAAGAAGAGACTTTCCACTTCCTCCCTTCTCGCGCTTCCGTTGCAAAAAGCCCGCTTAAACGCGAGAGCCTTTACGTCACTTCCACCCATCTCTAGCGAGGTCACCTCGGCCGGATTCGCAGCAGCGATGGGATTACGAAATCCATGTTAATAGCGCGTGAGTCAATAAAAGCGTCTATGCTATCCGGGAAGCCGTAATAAGCGACTCTAATCGATACGATTGTGTTCGCGCATGAACGGACACGCGTTTACACACGTCAGAACCAGAAATGTCGCTCTCGAAAGACCCGCATGAGATCAGCACCTGCCAAATCATCGAGGTGAACGATACGCTTTAAATTTTTAACTGACATATATTTCATACAAAAACACTTCATCTTGAAAACCATTTCTTACATTTTATAGATGTTTAATTAAATTGAAACAAAGACATACATTACTTCTTTCTTTCTAAGTTTGTTGTTAATATCATTTTTAGCATTTATAATTAAAAAAGAAAAAACTTTGCGTCAAATGTCAGATAAGATGTTTTAATAAGAAAACGTTATTAAAACATCTAATAGTTAATATATAACTAGAAAATTTTTATTGATTTATAACAATAAATTTGGCGTTTGCGCAATTTAAAGTCACTTTTGCTAGGAATCCTTTCCATTTTCTTTTACGTGCAAAATATTTCGTTTCTTTTCAATGTGTTTGATCTTTCTTTCATCACGCGAGCTTCTCCGCTGTAACCAACACAGGGTCGCTGTTATCCGAAAAGACCCTTACTACCCTGGTCCCCGGCATTCGATGCACCGTAAAACCGTCCGTGACAGCAAAGCCGGAAAGTTACGAGCTCGGAAATAATTTGATAAAGTCCGAGACCCGGGTCGGGTCGACAGTTCGGTCAGATAAATCAGCGTAACTGGCAGGAGCGATACCTTGAAGAAGATCCCCAGGTAGTATCTCTTCTCGCCCAGCTTCAGTAAAGGCATCGTCCATCTTGAAGCCGCCAAGCTGCTGCTATGTTCGTCTACGCAGTTTGGACAGTCGTCTGCAAAGAAAATGGAAAGGCTATTAATATCGATACGTATACTTAAGCAAAACGGATGGCAAAAGAGATAGAATACGAGCACACTTTTTTCTCACAATTTTACTTAGCAATTTAGTCAGTTCGCATTAATGCAAAAGAAATTTTATCTCTACATGCTCAAAATGAAGATTTAAAGGAAAATTTGTAAGAAAGAATATATCTTCCTGTCAAATAAATAACGTTTTTATTTAGCGGCAAATAACTCGAGAAAAGATTCGCAAATTTGAAATTAGTTGTAAAAAATATCAAAATTAACAAAATTATAACAATACTTTATCTTTAATAATAATTGATTTTTTTTTTTAATAATGCATTACATTATAACAGATTTCTCTCAGATTTAAATTTTTTTTGCATTAACGCAAACTGACTAAATTACTAAGTAAAATTGTGAGAAAAATATGCAAATGACGTTTTGTCTTAATATTTACGTAAATTTTTACATTGATTTATAAGTGAAAATTGTTGCAAAATTTTTATTCAATATTTCATGACACGTAAGCTTTCTAGAATTCTTTTCATATTCATAAGTGAATTTATAATTCTGAGTCATTATTAGCACATTCTTCTTTGAAGTGCGCCCACTTTAAAAATTTCTCCAAACACTTCCTCTTTCTCACATATAATTTACGAAACATATCGATGATATAATCTTTTTCTCCTCGAAGAAGAAATTTATCGTCTTGTATTGCGTCATCTATGACTTCTCTCAAGCAATGCAATAAAATTTAACGGATCACTCATATAAATTGAGTATACTACTAAATTTAATAATAGAATTCTAAAATTAAAAAATAAAGTATAATATTTATTTTATAATTCGCGATTAAAGAATTAAATTTGCACGTTATTGAAACAATACAAATATTCATTTTAAAAACAATATTAAAACGCCCTAGATAATGTAAACTGAATTATTTCGCATCAATCTAACTCGCATGTAATTTATACAGAGAGGAACAGAAGGCACAAAGTGAAATTTCATAACGGCCTTTTCTCCGACTGCCGTTAGTATCTTTTTAATCAGCAATGTAATCAGTTCCTCCGACTATATTAGGAGAACGTAGCAATTGCGAGTGAGGACTTTAGCAATTGGGATTATGCAACACGGAAGAGATCACACATGTAAGCGTGTGTGCATATAACTGTGCAGTCTCGTTTGTCTCACAAAACAACGTCAAATGTCAAAGCTATGATAAAAATAATTTCAAAAGTACAACATGGAAAGCCAATTGGGACAAAGTATGATTTATCATCAACGGCATGGTAATTATGCGATGCGGATACAATTACGCTATCTTTTGTAGCAAAATATGGTCACTTATATGTGTGGCTGTCATGAATGATCGCTACAAGGTGCTATTGCAATCATTCGTTGTAATCATCGCGTTAAAAAGGCTTAGTGCTGTCTACATCAATAGATATTTAATTTTAATAATTCAGACATATTTATATTATATATTACCAATACAATATACATATAATTTAAAACCAGAAATAATTTGAAGCAACAATTACACAGTAAAAAATTTTTAACATTTTTGCATGTCCCAGAAAGTCCACTCTAAATTTTAAATTAAAATAACTCTTATTCATCGTGTTACTTATTGACAAATTAAAAAATGTTAAGTAATTGACACAATACTTAACATTTATTTTTACTCATAAGAAATGTTAATAGAACATTTTCGTTCGTAACATTTAACTCATAGGAAATGTTAATAGAACATTTTCGTTCGTAATCATGTTAAATTAACTTTGAGACATGTTGATTATTTGAAATAATTGTGTTAAAAGTAATATTCCAAAAATAATATTCCATTTCTAAAAGACATACACAAAGTGTTAATTTATAAAGTTGACATAAATGTAACACATGAAAATGTTATAAAAATAATAACATATCAGTGGTATGTTAATTTTACATTGAAGTAGTAATCAAAACGTGGTAACACAAGAAAATTTTAACATATGGACTCATATGTACACACAATTTTTTACTGTGTAAAACAATATAAGTCCGTAATATTTCAATAATTTTATTTTTACATAAATTATGAACATATGCATACACTCATTGTTTTTTATATAATCTACGTTAACTATTATCAAATTTGGTAATGTTGTAACGTATAATGTTCGTGAGTAAACGTGCACAGGAATGATTTATGAAAACATAAAAGATGGGCTGTCTACCTCGATAAAACAGCTGAATAAATTATATGAAACAACGAAATCCCATCTTCGCAGTGTTACATAAAGAAACCAAGTTTCAAGCATTCTAATCAAGCACAGTAACCTTGATCGAACAATGCGAATTATGAAGATACAAGCTACGCTTTGTGTCTCTCACACGACAAAGGCCGCTTTCACCGGCTCACGCACTGCTCAGCTTAACGCGATCCCATTCGAAAGTTGTCTTGCAACTTGACTCCTGAGAAGAGATGGGTCAAAGTAAAATGCGAAACGATATTTTTGTAACGACAGCGGGCGATGAATAAGAACGATTGTATTCGCGCAGCAATAGAGTCGTCATTGCACTGCATTGGAACAGCGTAATGCGAAAATGGGAGGTATCGCGTTCTACGCGAGAACGAGAGTCGCGGAAGTCCCTGTCGCCGGAGGATATGTGCGATATCTCGCGTTCGCTACTTTACCGCGTTCTATGCAGTAAGGCTGAGTTACAACGGTTACACGAACAGTTGCGTAAACCGCGAATCTCGCTGCACGTCTCGCCGGCGAGGTGTGGCGTGGCACGACGTGAAATTTCAGCGATGATTCTGTCCGTTCTGCTTACGGCGCGACGAGAGGATTTCTCCGACGAGGCTCGTTCGTTACAGCACGCGTGTCGTGCGTGCATGCGTCGCTCCGTTAATTGTCGCGGTAAATGAAGCGTACTTTCGCATAAGTAGCAGGGAGTGGCTTTTTTCGCACTTTCGTGCGCGCGATGCACCGCGAGCAGAGTCACTTTTTCTCGTTCACTCTTTTACCGTTGTATTAATCTCGCCGTTGTTAACAAAAATCCGTTGTTATTCTTCTTTTCGCATTTTATGCGTTGCACATGAAACGCGAGGTTATTGTAACATTGTTAGCGTTGCATTACGAGGCGAGATCGATCAGCAGCTACGTTTTTTTATCGTTTATGTTATTGGCAGGCTGATGTTTTAAACAAAAATAACTAATAGCGTTTTGTTTCTGTATGATAGATGGTGCAAAATATTTCTTGAACAATCAATAATTTATAAGTAAGCTATATTGATTAATAATATAATAGTAAAATAATAAAATATGTAACTTCACATTAATTACTGAAAAAGAAATCTTATATCTTTTTTGCAACATGCATCTAATGCATAAATCTTGAGATTCTCTTTATAACTTGGCACATTGTAACATTTTTAAATTCCCTAAAATATTTTATTTTTTTTTACATTTTACGATGATTTTTTAATAAAAAAAATTTCTTAAATTTCTTTTCTCGAAGTAAAAAAAAAAATTATCAAAAATAAAATAAAGCTAGAAAAAACAGAGATAAAACAGTGCTTGAGTCAATTCGATTCGTCGCGTAAATTGAGCAAGGTAATACGGCAAAATTGCATCGTGCTAAAGTTCGCGACCTTTGTAAAACTGAAGAAGATGGCAAGCAGAGTAGACTTCTTGGTTTCATCGGCGGGCTAATTAGGCTGGCGTACTGCATATTTTAATAATCACCTCGTTAATCTCCGCGCCGCGGCGTCAGAAAACATTTCGTCGTGTTAATATTCAGCGGACTTCTTAATAGACACCTCCGACTTTTGCTTCCTGTTCCACTTTTTGGTTCCACATCGCTTCTCGTCACGCAGATTACAAGATGGAAAAAAGATAAATTACTTCCATTAGAGGAGCCATTAACGGATCGCGAGCTACGGCAACTTTTATTATTCGAATTTTGATATAATATAGCTTGAGAGTTTTCCGATATCGATGATAGTGCATACATTTTTTAGAACATTCTATCTGTATGTATACGCAGGATTAATAACAAGAAAAAGTAGTTGTTTTTAATTATAAAATGCGTAGTAACAATTATGGTTAAGAACTAATCAATTTTTAATTTTCCAATTCATAAAAATTCTGAATAAAATAACAATATTACATTAATATCAATTTATGAAATTCGCATAAATTTAAATATTAAGAGGAAATGTTATCAGTCTTGCAAAATAATGGGTAATCCACTGTAACAAGGATAAGAGCCGTTTTGTGAATAATGCGAGAGGAAGCATAATTGTAGCGTAATTAAGCATGTCCTCCGGTACCATGAAAAACCCTGCAAAATTTGAGGGATTTAGTTGTGACACTGTCCTTGCCACTGTTTGTTCCATAATGTACGCATTCTACTAAATCCGTTATTCGAATTTACAAATCCGCCAACGGCCATTACTGAACTTAATACACGTCGCGATGTACAACGTCAAGCGTGCTGTTGTATTTGTTCTATATAGAAAAGAATATCTCGTCCGAAAATCCTATCAAACTGGAACATTAATCCAGTGAATTGTAATCGCAAAAAAAGAAGATAGTTTTATTTTATACGTCAAGCTTTTGTATTTCATTAAATAATTAACGTTAAATAGTTGACGGAAGGATTACAAATGAGAATTTTTGATACTTATTGTGAATAAAAAATTAGTATGCAGTTCTCAATATTTTCACACAAAAAATTTTTAAGAATCAATCAATTACTTAAACGTTGTTATTAGCATTTTAAATAAATCATTAATCAATATTAATGTTGGAAAATATTAGTCAAATAATTAATATATCTTTTATGAAGAATAATATTGAAGAATATTGAATGCAATTTTGCACGCCTCATTACGCGATACAGCGCTTCGATAGCGTAGGGATTAATCAATCATTTTTCGAAACTTGCTGGAAATGTAATATCCGACTACGATTATTTTAAGCTCACAGTCAAGAAAGTAAATGATCCTTCGCCTCTTAAAATGTCGAATTTTATCGACGGGTGATCTAAAGCCTACCTCGTTTAGGAGAAACGACATCGTAAAGTCGAATTTTACGAGTGCGATCTTATACGCGTACAATCTCGCGCGAATTAAAATGACACGAACCGTACGTATGGGGAAATTTAATTATCGTCCACAAGCTCACAGAATCGTTTCGAAGTCCATTGAATCATAATTTAGGAACAAGCGCTAAAAATGTGCGAATAATTAAATTGATGACACACAACGATAAAATTTCGCTGGTATTAGGTACAAACTGTATATCATTTGAGATAATGAACGCAAAATTTATGATTATCTATAATATTAATAATTGAAAATATGAAAATTATATGACTTGGTACTCATCGTCAAGAATATGTAATAATGCGATTTGTTGACTAGTTGTCGCATTGATAATTCTGTAGATTGGGAACAGAAGTGTCGAAGCTGTTGCTCAAGAAACCATTTTTTATTGAGCGCAATTGCATCCCATCGATCAGAGTTCATATACAATTTTTGACAGTTAATAATAATTACCTCTGCGCGCATTACCTCTGAAGCAACAATAATATGCAGCAATACACTGAGATGATCGGAGCTCTGACATCGCTCGGCAGTCATTTCATTATATACTTACAATTAGTCATCCAGAATTGCATTGAAATAACTAATGAATGAGTACTTTAATTAAGGAAACGATATCTCAAATACATTCCAGAAGAATATCATGCGTAAATCAATTTCTCCTCAGAAAATAAAATTATTAATTATTTATCTGTATACGAGTTTAATCACGTCTTTCGTCTTCTATCTCTATTCGACGTCGAGCATCATGCACAATTCTAAACATGAATAGAAGCCACTACGAAAACTTGATAAATTACATAACAAACGTTTTTTATAAATTTATATAGCAGAACTATTCGTGCCTCTTCTTATCTAACAAAGTGTACTCGATAATTAAAAATTAAAAGACCAACATAATATTGCAATCTACAAAAATAAATAGTTGAGAGAAATGAAAGATGATAAAGACCATATAACAAAATATTTTTTTGTAATAAATTTGGTAATATAGGCTAAATGCCTCTGAAAAACACCTAATGAGATCCATGTGGCAAGAGATGATTGCCTACAATAAAACGATCCCGGCGAACGGATCAGTTATTAAGGCTAACGGTGTCTCTGATCGAACTGTCACTTTTAACCGGACGTTAAGAGGACGCGCGGTTTGATAATCAGCCAGTCGGATGACCGACTAAACTTCACGAGAGCGACCGACCTTCGTTCAGCGTATCCTTGACACGCTTTCGAAAAGGCAGCCGCTGCCGCGCGCCGCCGCCGACGCGGATCACGTTCGATGTTTGTATTCGCCGAGGAAGATTTTGCCGAGGATGACGGACATGCCGTATGTGGGCAAAATCACGGGGGCCACGTTACGTAAATGTCCGTTATGGCGCAATGCATACTGATGGGGTGATCAAAGCAAGCGGTTACGTACCACCAACACGCAACTGCACCCTAGAGCTGTCAATGCACAGCGATGGCAATATGTACACAGTAACATGCGAACTAAATGGCAATATATAATGTTCAGAAAGACTAGAAACGAACAACACACACATACACACACACACACATATCTTTTATCTTTGTTGTTCACGCTATAATAACCGAATAAAAAAAAAGAGATGTTTTATAATATATTTTACAATATATGTATTTTAGAGAGAAATTCTTTGACAAAATTGGAGTTTACTTTTTCATAGGAAAAACGAACGTTTTATCCCTGGGATAGCATTACACAAAGTATCGACTTCGATAGTAGAAATATCTTTGAGACTATCCAAGTGGGCTGTCCTTTCAGTGCACCTCGCGTGACTCCCAGTTCTATTATGGGTCGCATACTGGCATTGCACGCCGTCGAAATGGTCGTATAGGTAGATCGGATACGGTACAATCCCCCTGAATTCGTGGCTATGTTGGAAACGACGGAGAAGGCAAGAGAGAAAAAGCGACGGTTCGGGTATCGTTTTCGGGCAAATGGAAGAGGCAGGTTCCCACTTTCGGCAATGGAAAACGGCTGCCACCGACTGAAATTGACTCGCGGAATCGCGACGCGGAAAAGCGGATGCGGCTTCGACGCGCGTCATGACCTTGTCGAGCGTGCAATCGGTATAGACGGAAACGTTTCGGATTCAAGGGAATCTGCGTTTCTCTCTCTCTCTCTATGTCTTACAAGTGTAATTCCCTCCGGAAAACTCTCCAGTGGAGACGGACGCGCCTCTAGTACAACGCTGAATAAAATCCGAATTTATTCGTGATCTATTTTGAAATTTGCAATTCGCTTTAAAATCTGACAGTATTCGCTCGTCTTTTTACGATTATTTGTGAACAATTTTCTATTTGTAGTTTAAAAAAATTGTTAATTGATTATATTTATATTATTTATAACATCAGAGTTACGTAACAACTCATTATGAGCAACTCATGCAAATTTTCCGTATATTATTCACTCTCAATATAATATTTAATGGTTAAAAACAAAAACAATCAATAAGAATTGATAAATGAATGATTTCTCTTTATATCATATTTAGAGAATTTAATGTACGATGGATAATTTTTTATTAAATTATTATTCAACATTACGGCACTCTAATGTCATCTATAATTCAATTTTAATAAGATGATTAAGAAAATTCTTATTAAATAATTTAGTTAACAAAATTTAACTTGAGGTAAATAGTATTTGTCCAACTATTCGTCTCAATTCTCGTCTGAATTAGAGTGTTGAACGCTTGAAAAATTATAAAATGGGAAATTTAATCTAATAATCGCAAAGTCTCCAGTGAAGAAATGCAAGTACAGCGAAAGAACAAAATATTCTTATGAAGTATAATAGCTTCTAGTAAAGCAATTAGATTTGAGAAAGATGTTCTCATTTCAACTTAATAATACAATTTTTTATTAATAATTACGATAACACAACTCAAAATACATTTAATATTCAATGATTCCACTTTCCTATATAACAGATAATTTAAGAAATAAGTCTGTTTTTTAGATAGTCATCTAAATGCTTTTTTAATATATTTCTCTTCACAAGATCGGATTAAGACTAAATAATTAAATAGCATCAGAAAATATTTTGTAAACACTTTCTAAACTCGAAATCACAAATGTGTTATCCTTTAGCACATTTTTAACAAATTCAAAAATTTTCGCTAGTAATGATCATGAATCAAATCTTAGAACTCAGCGTATCAAATGTCGGCCATAAACCTATAAAAAATAGAGAAAGAAGAAGAAGCGTCATCAGTGTAATGACGACGCTTAAAAATGCCACCATTGGAAAGATACTCCCCCAGTACTTCACCCCAAATACCGAGCTCCGTTATTACTGTTCCAACCCATCGCCATATTTCCTTACGAAGCTTCTCTCGAGAGAGGACGGGCGTCCCGGCGCTCGCGCGCCCGGAAAATGGAGTTTACGTAATTTCATCAACGGCCAAGGCGGGAGAGAAGCCGGGCGAATGCGAGGGGGGAGGAGGAGGAAAATGCGGCGGGGAGAGAAATGCACATTGTCCCGGGAGAAGGTTGTCGGCGATGCAGCCACCTGAGCGGGAGAAAGAGGCAACTTCGGTTCCTTTTATTACTTCGCCCGATGGAGAACCACCGCGCCAACGGAGAAATGAAGCCAATCAGCTTCATCGAAACTTTCTCTTCGGCATGTTTGCGTGGAAGTGGCACTTACGTGTTCGTTCGTTCGTCGCGCGCGGTTGACCTTTTGCGGACGCCACGCCGGGCTAATTAAACTCCATCGGAGAAAAAGCAGGAGCGCGGTAGAAAAGCTCGACCCACCTTCGTCGTCGCCGTCGAGCTTTGTCGACGACTCCTTTTTGCACGGGGCGCGATAATAAATGACGCGAGAAGAGGAGCCGCACGTCCGGCGTAACCTCGGTGACGTGGGTGGCGCAATGAGAAATTGCATCGCCAACTTGGCATCGTTCGGTTACACCTCCGGTTAACGATCTCAATGTCCCCCAAGCGTTGAGCGAGAATAACACGGATCTCCGGAGTTGCAAAAAAAAGACAAAGCTGTATTATATCGTTATGCATTTCAAAGATGGGCAATGACGAAAATATTTTTATACCAAATGTTTTTCAGTATATAATTATAAAATTTAAAAAAAAGCATGAATTAGGGGAATTATTACATATTACATATCATATTAAAATATTACATCTTGCATTTCTCTATGCTTTTCATAGTATGTTTTGTACAAAGTACAGTTAATCTTATATAATTCTGAATTTGTACATATATATATATGTGTGTGTGTATAATAACATATATACATACAAATCCAATCCATCACAAATTCATTCCTGCAGGACAAGTTATTTCCGACCGGCTCTCGATAACGATGCGGCGACGCAGTTACTTCGCCCTCCATCTTTCTCCGGGTTACATCACAAATTCGATATCATTTTACGGTCGCTCCGACGTCCCATGGAACTTTAATGTTTCATTTCGCTCAGGGCTGCCTTTATGTGTGGCTGTTCAAGCGTTCATCTTTATGGATTCAAAATAAAAAAAGTTATAATTAAACTAAATAGTCACAGAAAAACAAAATTATTTACAAACATTATAATAGCCGACAAATGAGTTTGAAAAAATTACTAATTTTTCGTTTAACTGTATGTGTTATTTAAATATCAATTTCCTTATATATCCTAAAATAAATTTTCTTTGCAACTTTATCAATTTTCAAAACTTAGCGACACATGTGTTTTACAGATTATTGTGTTAGAATAATAATAGGACAATATTAAAATAATTTCCATATTTTTGGAAACTATTTCTGGTATTCTTTTTTGTTAAATTTTATGTAAAAAACGTTTTTTTTCAATGAAGAGCCACACTGTGACAGCCCTGTCCTCGCTGCGATGCACTTCTTTCAGAAACGTACATCCATGTGTATTTACGTTGGAATAGCCAGCGACGATCGCGAGATGTGTTCGAAATGGTAGTCGAACGTGACGAGAACACGTGGTTGGCCACGTGAAATCGATGCAGGATGGCAAGCAGATCGAAAAGAGGCGCGGTGAAACGTGAGCAGACGTTCTTCGCCGCATTCTCTTTCCATTTGAACTTCTTTCTCGCGCAGTTCTAACCTTTCCTTTTTATTGCTCATCTTGAGTAAAAAGGTCACAACGGCAATTTCATAAATATTCGCTGATACAACATTAAAAGAGAGAGATCAATATAAAAATCCAATTATAGTGATAAATCACAATCATTAAAATAAAGTAACTTTCTCTTCTTGATATATTCGTATGATTATCAAATGAGATAAAAGTAATCACACATAACTGTTAATTAATTAAATCATTATTGTTAGTTAATTAATAAATGTCATAAATGTTAATTAAATTGCTTCTATTTAAAAAAACAAATTAAAATTTGTCATTTGCACGGAACTAAATTCATAATTAAAATGATTTACGATTTCATAGATATCCGATTTATTAAGAAATAATTTGAATCATAATGAAATACATATATAAATATTTAATAAATAGGCAAGTTGAAATTTCTTCCCATTTTTCTTTTCCAAATTAATAGCACAAATATAATAATAGATAATTACATGATTCATGCAGTTAGTATCAACCTATGCAGCTACATTCTGGTGCATATGAAATAACACGTGACTAGGATGACGCTCGCAGAAGCGCCATTAAGAGCATATTTCGGCTGTTGTAAGCGGTCGGAAGCAGATTATGTTATCCTATTGTCAGACGTATAATCATATTTCACGGTGGCAAAACGCGCTGACTGTTGACGGCGTAATTAAACTGTGATAAATTCAACGTACGCCATTAGATAATGAGTACGCCAGCTGGACGTAACGCGGGGCCGTTTAGGCGTAATTAATCCCGTAAACGCAATAACGCGTTCCGCGGTGAATTTTCCCACGATAGATTCACCACCGCAAGATTATCTGCCGGAGCAAATAACGTTATTGCAAAACGATTGCTAGTAATTGATAGACGCGAAGTACCTGCTTTGATATACGCGCTGCCGCGTCACTCGATTACGAAAAACGAGAGGATGGCCAATCGATAATAATCAGACTAGAATGGTTGCACATGCATCAATCCTTAACTGATTAGCATCAAAACGATGCACATAAAACGCTTGAGAAACCGTGACATTGATTTAATTTTAATAAATTTCTCTTGAGTTGACACTTCTTTAAGAAAAAAATTTTAAATAAGCAAAATCTCAAAAACTTTAATATTTAGGGATACTTTAAAAAAAATTCAATGTTTTTATTATTATAATTAAAGTATAGAGAATCTTCTTTATTTTTATAAATTATAACATTTAACTGCATTTTACAAGTTTACTTTACCAATTATTTTAGTTTTAGTAGTTCGCAATTCGAAAATTATTCACCTGACAATAATATAATTAAGAAAAAGGTTTAATCTAAAAAGTTTATAGAAACTAACTCAAATAATACTCCAAGTTTAATTACCGATATTTTGTATTTAGAAAACCCAAAGATTTTTAAAAATATCAGAAAAGACTATCGTCGAAATATATAACGTTACCAAAGTTTCGCATCAGTTTGATGCTTGTTACAATTTGCATTTTTGCAAGCGACAAGGTGCGACAACTTCACAGTGGTCTGTTCAATACGGTCGCACGGCGTTATCTAATTTCGGTTTTGTTTTATCGCGGCCGACCGCAGACCGAGTACACCGATGCGTCCGGCGGCATTGCAGCAAAGATCGGGCTTTCCTCTTGAAACCGCAATCAGGAGCACGTACACTTGTGCAAGTGCCGCGTAATACCCTCACCATCTGGAATTCCAGTGCGATAAAACAAAAAGCCTCAGTTCAGTTTGAACGTCCAACGGGACTGACTCCACTAACAGCGTCGCGAGTTAATGCAACTAACAATAGATAAAGCTACGAGTTTCATTGGAATTTATTTTTTAGGATTATTTGGTAAACTCGATTATTATTTTTTCTTATTGAGAAAATAACTGTCACACAGTTTGCTTTAATTTTATATTGTAACATTTCTTTTAACAATATTCTTTATGTGTGCAAATAGTTATATTATTAATAACAATTTTACACATGCAATTATTTTAAAACTTTGAAAAACAACATATATTAATAAATATTAACTATAAAGAATTTTAATTATTCGAGCATACACAGAGAGAAAAAATTGTAGTGGTGACAACTATAAGGGGACAACCATACAAATTTTGTT
>QKQZ01013374.1:0-10193 GCA_003595255.1 Solenopsis fugax
ATTGATCGGAGTTTAAACTAGGTTCAAATTTTGAACCACGTTGGTGGAAACGGCCGTAAATGGTTATAATATCACAATGCAATGAAGCAAAATACTTGGATATCTATTTGGACAGACGCCTCACCTGAAAGAGACATATTATCATAAAACGAAAACAGCTTGAACTCCAGCTTTCCAAACTATTGGCTTATTGGCCGTAAATCACAACTATCACTCGAAAATAAATTTCTTCTCTATAAGAGTATTTTAAAACCGATTTAGACGTATGATATCCAGCTTTGGGGTACTGCTTCAAATTCTGTTTCCGTTGAAGAGAAAAGGAAAGGAGAAACGGTCGAGCTCTAAAACCGTTATATTTAACTCGAGGCCCATGATCACAACAATTAAGATCATGCTCGTCTCAAGTGCACAGTGTCTCACGCGTCCCTCTCTTCTTTCCTTCTCAACCAATTCCGAAAACTCTCGTTACAATTCTACGAAGAAGGGGCTCGGGGTTCCCGCGGAGCTAGCCGCGATCGCTTTCCGAAGAATCAGAATCGCTTCCGACCTCTCACAGAATATATTGTATTCCAATTACCGAAATAAAAGTGCACGTGCCTGAGTACCTATTCCAAGGAGTAACAAATTATATTGCCTCTCGACGCGAGCCTTCAACCAAGGCTGTATCAGCCACCTGCGCGATAATAATAATTAATCGAAACGCGCACAAATTCCAATACCGAAATCCTTCAAAGATTTCGGTCAAAGTTGCATCGAATTATTATCGACGCTCCATGGTAAGTCACCAACCAGAATCTTCACAAAGATCTAAATATTAGAACGGTTAAGGAAGAAAACAGACACTACAGTATGAATTATAGAAACCGGTTTGATTAACATCTAAACGAGTTAGCAGCAGGACTCATGAAAGAAATAACGACTCGAAGACTCAAGAGGAAAATTTCTCAAGACCTAACTACATGATATAATCATATTTATATTTGGGAGTGCTTCATTGTAATCACTCCTAGCAAGACACAATTAATTAATTAATCACACATGTCGATAAATGTCCCAATTGGGGATAGATGGCGACTACTTTAGGAGTTAAAAAAAAACTTACTAAGTCCACAAACTATGCTCTAATTTTCTCACATTTCATAATTCCAATCTTCCAAACAATTTTTTCAGTGTGTTACGATTAGCAATCAGGTCTTCTTATATTTTAATAGTAAAATATCTGAGGATGATTTTAGAATCATATTCATATAAACATATAACAACAAATTCTTTGACGATTGGGCAATGAACTTTAGAGCGTAACGCGCACGTTCTTCGGATAAACAAATTATTTCCATTGTTACGATGAGCAACTAAATCAAATATTAGTACATTTCGGTAATGTGTTGTCTCATTTTATCAAATATATCCGAGCAACAAATTCTTTAAGTGTTACTAGACAAAACAAACGCGCGCTACAAAGCTTTTGATATAATATACAATTATTTACAAATTACAAATTTACTATTATTAACCCTCGATACACATAACTGTCAAAACGCTATCTTCGCGATAATAGTATAGCTCACGAAGTAAGCACAGCGGGAGAACCAATCAGCATTACGGAAAAGCGTCAACAATAAACTTCGAGAGATATGATTATCGATTTAACATGCACTTTTTCAGATAGGATTATCGAACACAACATAGTTTTGAATAGACATCAGTATTTTTTTAAACAATATTATATTTTGAAAATGTTTCAATGCTGTTTTAAAGTAACGAATAAGTAATTCTGGTATACTTGTTTTTGTTGTGCGATTGCTGTATATATTTTTTCTTGTCATTAAATTGAACTCTCCCTATTTTGTTCGATATTTCCTGCTAAACGGCTTGAGCAACAAATTCGGACTAAAGCAACATATTAGCACATAAATAGTACTAAATTTTTGACCTAGTGAAAACTTGATTTGTGTTAGTGGGAAGTTTAGCTTAATAGAGATGTTAACAAAACTACGAGTTTCTTCAAAATGTAGTACAAAATTATTTTTGTGGCATAAATTAGCACAAAATCAATAAAATTATATATGCTTTTATATTTATTTTTTCCTTTTTTTTGTGATTCTGCTAGTTTCATATTAAGTTAGCAGCACCATGGATTTTTTTTAAATGGTATGTGGTACAAAATTATTTCTTGTAACACAAATTAGCACAAAATGAACACTAAATATTTCAATAGGCCATTTGATTTAACTTATTTCTGCTAGCTTGTCAGAGCTCCAAACTCATCTAACTTTTCTCCTAAATTCTTTTCCCCTTCCATATAGTACACTGAAATAATTCTCAATCTCTCCTTCTTTCTTCCCACTGTCATCACCATCCCTTTTTCTTCTTTTATTATTTTTAGCTTGTTTCCCTGTATTTTCCTCTCCTTCCTTTTACCTATTATAAATCCTTCCTTCGCCCTTTCTTCCTCTTTTTTTTTTACAGCAAAGCAGAATATTTACTCATGCGTTCCGGTATTCTTTTTTTTATTTTTTCCTATCCGTTCTCTTTTATCCATGTTTCACAAAAACTCACAAAGTCAAATCCATTCACGTATCTTCAAAATTCTTTATTCTTGTTTCCTATTTTCGCCACATTCCAAAACGAATATTTTCTTCTATTCATCTTTCCTAATATTCCTTTATTTTTCCTTTCTTTTTTTCCCCATCTCTCCCATGCCCCTTGCCCACTTTTCGGCTTATACGAAATTTTGATCCTTCTCTCTTGTTACATTTTCCTATCTCCCCTTCTCTCTCTTTTCTATCTTCCTCCTTTTTTTCAATCTCTTCCCACAATCTCTATTCGGTTCTTACCCTTCCGTATCCTATTTTTATCTATGCCCCCTTTCCTTTCTGTTCTCTTCCCTATCTAATTATTTTTTCCTATATTCTCCTTTGTTCCCAGCTTAGGTCATTTTCCAAAAATATTCTCTCTCCTTTCAATTTTGATTTGTTCATCTTTATTTCTCTTTTCCTTTTCTCGTTTTCTAACTTTATTATAATTACTGTTCCACTTACACTGCAATTCACTATCTTGCACTCTACTTTAACTTTCTTTTTGATTAATTCCTCTGTCTACTTTCTATTTATCTTATTTTCTAATTCTTTAGGTAATCTCATACCTTATAAAATAATGTTATATTTCCTAGCCTCTCTATCTTTTTCAGCTACCCACTTCCTCAATCAATCTATCTTTCTGTCGCCTAATTTACTCTCGTTCCTTGTAGATGTTATGTTTGTTTTGCTACTCATCCTACTCTTAAAATTCTACACACGTCGCTTATCTTTCTGTTCACTGTGTACTCCCTTCCTCTCTTCCTGCTTTATATCCTCTTTCCTCTCTCCCTCTCCTCCTCCACCCTCTCTCTCTCTTTCTCTCTCTCTCTCACTCAAGTTCCTTTATTCTTTTCTCCAGTTTTCGATAACTATGCGGCGCGCAGTTCAAAATAAATATATATAAAATCATCTATGAAAATCACTTGATCTATTTTAACAATTTCTTGATTTTAATTGTTTTAATAACTAATTTTTCTCATAAACATAAAATTCAGAAATTTTATTAAAATATCAGTACCTGTTTCTTAAAACCGTAGCATTTTAAAAGTTTACGATATTTTTCATTTATAATATCTTAGTTCAGACCACAGCCACACTTTTAATAACTAAAATTCTTGTAAAAATCCTTTTAATTTTTTGTTTTAGTTGGAAAGCTGCAATTGTATCAGTCATCGACACAAATCTTTTCTTACGTTTTATTTTTAAATGTAACATAAAAACTAATAAACATTTAGCTATGAAAATATATAGATATTTCTACATATTTATTAAATACGTATATACAAGCAGATGTACGGAAGCATAGAATAATACAGGGTGTCTCAGACCACCCCTTTTATCTTCGCAGGATAAGGTCCAATCAAAAATATGTTCAGACAAAAGTTGTAGGGCTTAAAACGTATGCACACACCCACACACGAGATTAAATCCGACTAAGTAACTTCCACATCTTGGGTAATGATGATGCTGACGGTACTGTAACTTTCAAGCCTTATAACTCGAAAAGTACTTAATGGAAAAATATTTTATTTTAGCGTTTTGGAAAGCTCTCGAGGTAAGCTACAAGAATATGCAATAAAAAATGGAGGGTTCCATTTAAAAAAGTTGATGTAATTTTGATTTGACCTTTGCAACGCCATCCAAGGTCAAACTAATAAGATCAATAAATAGATCTTTTTAAGCCCTACAACTTTTGTCTGAACATATTTTTGATTGGATCTTATCCTGCAAAGATAAAAGGGATGGTCTGAGACACCCTGCATATGCAGCAATTTTCTTTAAAAAAATTTCCAAAAATAGAGCAATATTTTTGCGGTCTAGACTAGAATAATTTTTCCCCTTAATTTAAAAGTATGTATACATATACAGGGTATTTGTTAATGGTTGTCTCTACGTTTTACCATAAGAGATGACTTATCGACTGCACTTGTAATTTAGGGCGAGTTTTTTAATTCATCGATTGATCAATCGCATTATACGTAAATGCAACTTTGTCTTCTAAAAGCTGCATTTGCGCATAATGCGATATATCAATCGATGAATTAAAAAACTTGCCCTAAATTATAAGTGCAGTCGGTAAGTCATCTCTTATGGTAAAACGTGAGGACAACCATTAACAAACACCCTGTACATATACACATATAAGACAAAATTAGGATTTATTTTAGTAATTGTAACAAAATACGTACGTCGCAACGGGCGCGTCGTTTCTTATGCGCGATCAGCATAGCGCGATAAGTCTCCTCCGTTTGTTCGCGTACGAACAACGATCTACTGGAGGCATATTCCATCCGCTGCAGAGTGGAGAATACAGGTCGAATTGTGTCGTCCTCGTGATTGAGCTGCAGGCCTTTAACCGACAATCCCTGAAGACTGGTAAAACGTCGTTTCTTCTTTTGTTTAGCTCCGGTCATCTGATAATGCGGATAGTTCTCCTCGTTCTCGGACGTCGTATCAGCAGACAGTCTCATACTGGTTCTGAGCTCCGCCCGAACCGCGTTTAGCTCCTCTAAGTAGCGTAACTGAGTCTTCTCTTCAACTATTAATATTATTATTACAAAACTGAATTACCTATGAGAGCCTGTGATTGTTGATGCATGAGCATTATCTAATGTATTTAAGTATTAATGTATTTAAAAAATATATATATGTATATATGATAAATCTTTTGGCCCTTGTTCCTCAGAATTCTTCTTCAGAATAGAATTTAGAATTGTGGAACTCCAGTAAAACCTGATCCGAGTCCTTTTCCACAAGGTTAAGTTATCTAAAGATAGTTAAATGTTGAAAAGCTGCCTCTCAATGTGGATGTCAAGGTTTGAAGTAGTCCAAAATATTAAAATTATAATAAATACCTATATATCAAATATATACTAAAAATGTATAAGTACTCGTATAAATAAAATTTTAATAAATCAACAAAAAATATAAAAATGTAAAAAGGATAAAATAAAAACACAATATAGAGTCAATTTTTAAACAATAAAAGAAATAACTTAAACTGTAGAAATTCGAAATTGGCAGTAAAAATTTTTGTAAGTTACAATATTGTGAAGAGAAAAAGTAATCCTAATTCTCAAGTGTGGTGACGAGATACAAGTGTTCGAATGTGACAATTAGAAGAGAGGGAAGAATAAACCTCTCCATTGTCCATTATCCTGTAAACTTTTCATCAGGGACACACATATAAGGAACTCATAAAATAAAAAATTTCTAATTAGATCTAATTGTAAGTAAATTCGATCAAGAAGCTCCGTATCGTTTTGTAAATTCAAACCCCATACAGCATCACATTTTTTCAGAGATATTTCAGAAATATTTCAATTAAAAAGTGATACATTTCATAAAAGTTGCGAAAAACGTCTGTAGCCTTTCCGAGATAGCTCTAGAATAGTAAAATGTCTTCAATTCTTACTTTTGTAATCTTATAGTATAATTACTGAGAGATTTACTGAAAAAATTTATAATCTTTTTGAACTATTATCAAAAAATTATAAAATGGCTGAAACCTTTTTGAGATTTGCTAACCATAATCTATTATTTGAAATAAAATTAAAGTACTTCAGAAATGATATTTAAATTTATTATATTTAGAGGATTGCGCGCAAATACTAAAAAGTTACAACAAAAAAAATATATATATTACGGTCAATTTGATTAATTTGAATATTATACATAATAACCGACAATATGCATAATGCCCGCTAGTTTTGGGAAATTTGAATAATAAAAGCTCTCGCCTCTACTAATGCCGCCACGGAGCATGGTTTGGTCCTCGGCAAATACCGAACTCTTATGCAATTAATAAAGAAAAAACCAGCCACACCCAGAAATCAATATAGAATCTCTGGAAACAGAATCTACACGGAAATACTATTCCAGAACAGACTCACAGAGAAAATACATAGAAACGGTATAGAAGAAGAGGACAACGTCGAGCAAGCTTGGAAGAAAATAAGAAACAACATAATCGACAGCGCCACGGAAGCGGTCGGCGTAAGGAAGGTGAACACAAATGGCAGGAGAAATAATGAAACTTTGGTTCATAGAAGAGGTCAAAACTCTGACCAAGAAAGAAGCCTATATAAAATACAAAAATCAAACATCACAGCAGGAATACAACAGATATAAAGTAGTGAAAAACAGAGTTAACAACAGAATTAGCGAGCTGAAGAAAGAATATTGGGAGAGATTTACCAGTGATATGGAGCATGACCTACGGAGGACAGAAAAAAATCTGGAGGATGCTGCGAGATAGGAAGAAGCCAATCAATGAGGAGGTGTGGATAGACAACATAACACCTGAAGAATGGAGTACGTACTTCAAAAACCTATACCAAGGCAGCGGAGGGAAAATAGAAGAGGAAGAAACCAATGAGGAACCGTGCGGGGTAATGATGGGTGAAGCGGACTACGAGATAACACAGGAGGATGTGAAGAAGGCAATTTATCAGCCTAAAGAACAGAAAGGCCGCCGGTCTAAACAACATAACGAACAAAATGCTGAAATATGGAGGCCCCATGATCCAACACGAGGTCACAACTATCCTAAAAAAAGTATTAGGACTTTGAATAAGTTCTCGCTGTTTTCCAACAGAGGCGTTACCAGAACTGCGTGCGTGTAGTTTAAGATTTAACGCATCTATAAGAAAGTACTATAAGCAAGCTTGAAATTCAGTGTATGTCATTGCGCCCAAGTGTAAACAACTTTTTTTTCATAATGTTAAACATGTCGAGTTTCGTGCCAAAAAAAAGAGTATTTGCGGGGAATTTTACTGCACTACTTTATTCAAAAAAAATCTGTAGCTGAAGCACACAGAATTCTTGTTGAGACTTACGGCGACCATGCTGTCGGAAACAACATGCAGAGACTGATTTAGACGCTTCAAAAATAATGATTTTGATGTTGAAGATAAAGAACGCTCTGACGCACCGAAAAAGTTTGAAGACGAAGAATTGGAGGCATTACTTCATGAAGACTCATGTTAGACGCTAGCTGAACTTGCAGAATCATTAGGAGTTGATCACACAACAGTTTCGAAACGTTTAAAAGTATTAGGAATGATTCAAAAGCAAGGACAATGGGTGCCGTACAAGTTGAAGCCGAGAGACGTCGAACGGCGTCTTTTCACGTGTGAACAGCTACTTCAACGGCAGAAAAGAAAAGGTTTTTTGCATCGTAACTAGCGTGAAAAGTGGATATACTACGATAACCCTAAGCGTAGAAGATCGTGAGGTAAGTCCGGCCATCATGCATCAATATCGTCGGCAAAGCCGAATATCCATGGTTCGAAGCTTCTGCTCTGCATTTGGTGGGATCAGCTGGGGGTAGTTTATTATGAGCTAAGTTTATTAAACCGAACGAAACCATCACGGGAGATCGCTATCGACTACAATTGATGCATTTGAGCCGAGCATTGAAGAAAAAACAGCCGCTATACGAGCAGAGACACGACAAAGTGATTTTGCAACATGACAACGCTCGGCCACATGTTGCACAACCGGTGAAAACCTACTTGGAAACGCTTAAATGGGAAGTCCTACCCCACCCACCGTATTCACCAGACATTGCCCCTTCCGATTATCACTTGTTCCGATCGATGGCACATAGCCTGGCTGATCAGCACTTCCATTCTTATGAAGATGCCAAAAAATGGGTCGACTCTTGGATAGCCTCAAAAGACGTGTCGTTTTTCCGACGTGGAATTCAAATGCTGCCGAAAGATGGGAAAAAGTAGTGGCTAGCGATGGACAATACTTTCAGTGACATGTTTTTTACGACTTTTTTTAAATAAAGCATTAATTTTCACGAAAAAACAGCGAGATATTCAAGGTCCCATTACTATATGCGGAAATGACACTGCAGGAGTGGAAGACATCAATAACCATATCCATATTCAAGAAGGGACAGAAGAAGAACCCAAATAATTACAGGGGAATAACACTGCTCAGTTCCGTCTCAAAAGTTCTAACTAAGATACTGGCGAGAGATAGAAAGAAAAGCGGCGAACAACAAGGCTTCCAGCACAACAGATCGACTATAGATGCCATATACATACTGAGGCAACTAATCGAGAAAGCAATATACCATATTTCAACCATAGTTCAACAGATCGCTGTTCCTATGCTTTGTGTACCTCAGGCAGGCTTTTGATAGAGTGCGGCTGGTTGATGTCCTCCGGCTCTTGGAGAGACATGGCATTGGGGTGACATGCAGGAGAATCATCGCCGAAATGAACAAGAACACTACAAAGATAAGAACACGTAACACCTTGACGGAGGTGGTGCCGATAACCACGGGTATAAGACAGGGGAACAGCCTGAGCCCCGTCCTGTTCAACCTGATAATGGACGAGATCATAAGCAATGTAAAGAAGTAACAGCTGTATACATCATGGGGAATAAAAGTATACAAATATTGTGCTACGCGGACGACGCGGTGTTATGTGCGGAGAACGAGGACGACCTACAAAGGCTCCTAAACAACTTCGGGAACACAGCGTCGGCTCTCAACATGCTCATTTCCACGGAGAAGACGCAATCCATGGAACCAATCAGGTGTATGTTAATGACGTACAACAAAATTATTCAGCAGGTTCTGAAATTCACTTATCTTGGCACAATAATATCGAGTGACAGAAACCTGACGGAGGAAATCCATATGTAGGCAAATAAGGCAAACGGCACAGCTGGATGCTTAAGAGACATCATATGGAGGAATTGAACCGTGTCAACCGAGAGCAAGGTGAGAATATATAAAATCTGGGTCCGGCCAATACTCACATACGCGGCAGAGACGAGAGCAGAAACATCCAAGACGAAAAGAACCTTAAGGATAGCAGAAATGAGGACGCTGAGAGCAATTAGAGGAATCACACGGAGAGACAAAGTACGAAACGAACAAATAAGGAAGGACTGTAACATCCAGGACATTGTGAGGTGGGTCAGAGTGAGGCGCCAAGGATGGCGAGACCATGTAGAGAGGATGGATACAGAAAGATTGGCAAAATGGGCCACAACACAAAAACCACAGAACGCCCGTCCCCTGAGGAGACCACTGAAAAGGTGGTATAAGAGTTGGACGTCGAGGTCACAGGAGGCGAGAGGATCAGATTAAACAGGACTTGTCCTAACAAGAAGAATAATAAAAGCAAAAATTTTCAAATTAATCAAAATGACCGGTTATTATGCATTATACCCACGGACAAGTGGACAATGTGATTAATGGATTGAAAGACTGAAAATATTTTTATAAAAAAATAGGGCAGTTTGTTTGCCACAATCTTAACTTGTTACTTACAAAGGAAACCAGCCAAGAACGGGTCACCGATTATAATAAAATTTTATGAGTGTGTATTCACTCAAACCTTTACTGTAGCAAAGCCGTAAGTTGTGGAAATTAGGCATTCTCGAGAAAATGATAATAATTAAATATTTCCAGCACCTATACAAGTTACCATACATTTAAATACTTTTGGTAATTATGCAGTAATAGGAACCATCCTTCGGTGACCTTGAACTTGACATATGTTGTTAAGGTCATAACCCTAAATCAGTGCTCGGAGTTAGTTGCACTTTTCGGCCTGATTCTTGAAGCGACGCCCACTGCCCCCC
>QKQZ01013376.1:0-14190 GCA_003595255.1 Solenopsis fugax
CGATTTTCCGCCGACGAAGGTAGCACCGGCGCGCGCGAAATTATGCAAAATTGTCGACGCGTCGATAAAACGCCGCCGTAAAATAACTCATTGCTGACGTAACGCGGCCAATTCGTCAAGCAGCAGCGCAGCGGCAAACGGCTCTCTCTCTCTCTCTCTGTATGTATATATATATATGTATGTATGTATGTATGTATGTATGTATGTATATGTATACGCGAGAGACGCTACCTTCCTTCTTAACGCCGACGTCGTTACGAGATCACCTGCTATCCGGCCGATAATATATCTCCTCGATAATATTTCACCGACAATTCCCGGCTATTGAGAGAACGATCTCTTCGTTCGCCGCGTATCCACGTCTAACGTTTCGATATTCATATCGTTACTTAACACTGCGGAACACCGCGAATTGACGCGCGACATGTGGTAGACAGGTACTCGAAGGATTAATATGCGCAATACGCAAGGACCCCACGAGGGCATATTATTTTCCCCCGTAGAAAATCACATCGACGTGCGGGCGCACGCTCCGAGGCGCTCTCCGAGGCGAGAGAGAGAAAGAGTATATCTCTCCACACAGAAAAAGAATTAGTGTCGAGTCAACAATTCATTGTTTCATATATAAGCAAGAATATAAAATCTCCTTGGAAGTTGAAAATAAGAAAGCCTTGTACGGTCAAGCTGGATCTTAGTGCTTTATATAAATTTTACTTATGTGATTTTTATATATCTTCTTTCAAATTCACGCGCCTAAAACATGCGTTCTCACTCATATACGATTATTGCGAGAAATATCATCGAGACCTCAGTGGTCGAAGTGGTAAGATGCCCGGACCGGAGATTCGGGAGGTTCCAGGTTCGAACCCTGGCTGAGGTGATATTTTTCGCAATAAATTCTTTACAGTTTTTTCAGGGGGTATAAGGGGTCTAACATCTAGATGCAAGTTAGCATCGCCAATTATTAAATTATTTCTAATTTAATAAATGTGATATTACCTGTTCATGTCTAACTTATAACTGCGTTATGACCGGAAAAGTAATTCGGCGCGTAGTCGGTTGNTGACCGTACAAGGCTTTCTTATTTTCAGTTTGTATGTATTACATTAATCGGTAGAATATTCCAATTTTTCTCCTTGGAAGTATTTATAATCTCAAAGAGACATAATTTGCTAGCAGAAATTTTGTTTCTTCATGTAAGCAAATTATGTCTGATCAAGATTATCAAATTCTTCCAAGAAGATTTTATATTCTTGCTTATATATGAAACAATGAATGGTTGATTTGATAGTCATTTTTTTCTGTGTAAGAGATCAATATCCTTCATGATTGATACTATTTTTTTTGCTTTTTAATATACATATATCATCTCGGACACTAGATAATTTCCTCTTATATTTAAATTCAATGTAATATTAATGCATTTTTCCAATCAAAATTGTGGTTGTATTGCATAATGTGTTCCGAAACTATCGAGTGTCTAGACGGTTCGAGTTTTTAAAATTAATATATTTTATTTAACAATCTTCTATTTAACAAATATTATTTTATATATGAACAAGAATATAAAATTTTTTTAAAATTTAATAATCTTAAATTTCAGCAAAGTATTATATTTTAATTTCAATATTATAGTAGTCATCTAAAGAGCACAATATTTGTTTTAATAATAATAGTATTTAAAAGTTCGAATACACATTATTATTATTATTATTATTTCGATACCTTGTATATGAAACAATGAATTGTTGATTTAATACTCATTTTTTTCTGTGCACCCGGATGCCCCGTGCGATCATAAAAATGCCTCCGTGAACGACGCACGTGGTGTGGTTCCGGGTAATACCGACGCGACGACGCCCCCGATAAATAACGACGCCGGCACATTGAAATTTAAGGCGCTGGCTGCCCCGCGCCATCCGGCGAATCGGCGAAAACGAATCGTAAAAGCGCGTATAAATACGAAAACGCATTCCTTCGGTCCCTCGCGCGATTTCAATTTCACCTGGGAGGACACGGCGGCGACGCGGCGCGACGACGACGACGTCCCCGTTACGTTTCGCATCGTACGGCAACGGCCTTCGTAAAGATAAGAGCCCGGCTGGCTCCGTGCGGGTGAAAGTTATTAAAAACTGGACTGCGCGACTTACGCGAGATACACCCTGATCGACGAAACGTTAGATCAAGAGCAACGTCGTCGTCGTTGTCAAACGAAAGCGACGATATCGCGATGTCTCTACCGATCGGCATCGAATGGACCGCGTTTCATTTTACCCGCACAGCTGCATGCCTCTTGCAACGCGCTCGCATCGCGGTCACGCACTTGCATCACTCTGTGATGTTGCACTCGCGATCGATAGACAAGAGAAACTTTCTCAAGACCTCGATACTCGCAAGACATTACGAATCCTTTGCTGTTATTATTATTATTATTATTTTCACCTGAAATTTATTTGTCCAACACTGACCTTTTTATATTTTGAAATTCTCGAAATTTTTCCACACAATAAACGATTGTTTGTAATTGTCACACGGAGAGAGATCAGAGAAATCGTCTTTCTTATTTTGAACATTGGATTAATGACGTTTCTTTTAGTGACCTTTTTATATTTAAAAATTCTCGAAATTTTTCCACACAATAAACGATTGTTTGTAATTGTCACACGGAGAGAGATCAGAGAAATCGTCTTTCTTATTTTGAACATTGGATTAATAATATGATAATTTCGCGAAGCGTCTCGTGACAGCTCAATAATAACGATTGAATCGGAGTAAATAATTACAGTGATTACAAGTTGTGACGGGGGGCCGAGGTCATCGGGACGAGAATGACGGAAGTTCCCTCGTCATTGCCGCGATAATTAATACGGCGAGCATCGGCTGTTAACCCGCTTTTACACACTAACATATCTCCGACCTTGCCTTATTCTTATCAGTCTTTTAAATCCACGCGATCGGAAGCCACCATATAAGTGCACCGATGATCGATGGTTTTTGCGACTGACAGCGAGGTTTTCGATATTACATCAGCGGCTAAAAATACATTCGCGCCGATCATCATGAAATACGACGTTTTATTGACATTGCACATTTGCCCTAGCATAAGAGTTTAAATTAAATGATGAGAGAGCTGCTTATTGAATTACTTATATGTATTATTAACTTACTGCATAGTAATTTAAATTAATAATAGCTCAGATAAACATATTATTTTACAAAGGGTCTCGAAAGACGGAGCTTACTTTATAACAATTTATATATAATACAAATATACACTGTTAAAAATCGGCAGCAGAATTTAATGTAATGTAACGGAAGCAAATTTCAAACAGGTACATTAAAAAAACATTTAATGTACATTTAATGTAAATTTAATGTTGTCAAAAGTGCACTAAAAGTGCACTAATTTCATCCACATGATTTTCAGTTATTGATACATTAAATTTAATGCCATTTTTAACAGAGTATATATATATATATATAATGAATAAATTAGATCAATAAATATCAATAATAATAAATAACTAAAGAAAATAATTATTTCATATTCCACAATAAAAATTAAAGCAAACCCTTCACTAAAATATTCAATGTTAAACCCAGAAACTAATTCAAAATCTCTTCTACAAAATTTATAGGATTTTGATTTAATTCTGCTAAAATTTTAATTAAAAATACCATAAATAAAATTAATATAATTGAATATCAAATATAAATTTGTCATTTCATAGAATCAATAAATGAATATCTTTCTCTCAAAATTATTAAAATTAAAATAATTATAATAAATATAACTTTATAAGATGATATCTGCACAATAACATGTATAGATCTAATTAAAGAGTATATTGAATTAAAACATCATACATTTACAAATTGAAATAAGAAAGCCTTGTACGGTAAAGCTGGAACTTAGTACTTTTTATAAATTTTACTTGTGTGATTTTTATATACCTTCTTTCAAATTCAACTGACTACGCGCCGAATTACTTTTCGGTCACAACGCAGCTATAAGTTAGACATGAACAGGTAATATCACATTTATTAAATTAGAAATAATTTAATAATCAGCGATGTTAACTTGCATCTTGATAATTCGGCGCGTAGTCAGTTGAATTTGAAAGAAGGTATATAAAAATCACACAAGTAAAATTTATAAAAAGCACTAAGATCCAGCTTGACCGTACAAAGCTTTCTTATTTTCAGTTTGTATGTATTACATTAAACGGTCGAATATCTTCAATCATACATTTAATTATTAAGTTAAGAATCTATTAATAAAAATATATCTTATAATTGTTAAAATTATAATAATAATTAATAAGGAATAATTACAAAATAAATATTAGTAATATTCTCTTTATTAATCAATTTCAAATCATAAAAGAAAATAATAGGTTTAATATGATATAAAGAATACCTTAATTAAAAAATTAAAAAAATTTTTAAAGGCTAAACAATTCCTATAATTTCTACTTTATTAGTACTTTATCATATGTATATACAACCTGCAAATATTTAGATTACACAAAAGTATTTCATCTTAAACCAACATAAACTCTAAATAACTTTCCTAAAATATGTATATTAAGACTATTCACTAGAACAATTAGCAAAGTGTTCGATTACTACAAAGTATATGCAGTAAATGTTTAATTCCATTATCTTTCCAAATAATTTCAAGTTTTATAAAACAGACTTAAAATGACTAAAATGACAAATGGGATCAGTGAAGAAAAAAAAACTTGGCATGCTTGGGTCTTTTTATATTAGGTTTTATATGTTTAATACGACCCGAGCACGCCAAGTTTTTTTTGCTTCACTATATGATCCCGTTTGTCATTTTAGTCACTTTATCGCTTGATCCAGAAATCGATCGAGCAAATTATTTTATACCATTTTTATTTTTTTACGTGGGGAGGAGCAGTTATTTTCTTACTTTATCTTTTCTTCTCTCACATAAAACGACTTGCGAATTATTAGTAATAATAATAATAATAATTTTGTGATAAAATGTTTTATCACATTGTGAACAGTGTCAAGCAGAGATTATGACCGCCACTAAATTCGGAATCGATGTTGTCTCGATATGACGGTGATATTTTTATTAACTTCGTTTCTCTCTATCTCTCTCAGCGAAATATAACACGTGCGAGTTGAGCCGAACGCGAGTTGCCGTCGTCGCGACGGCGATCGGCTACGGCGCCACCTTATCATAATCGGCCTTCTACTTCCTGGTACGCCACGGAGATCGCATAAGGACGAATTCAACGAATTCTCAGAATGTTCCATAAGCGATTCTTCTTTTTTCGCTGTATATACGTGAGCTAACATGCCTGCGCGAGCACGATATAAATCGTCTCTTACGCCATCGTTATGTGAAGCATAAGCATTAAATCTCGTACGTGCCGTAAAATTGGCACGTACAAGAAATAATAAAGAAAAAAGAACAATAGAATTCCCCATAATTAGAATCCCGTGACAGACTCCGTCAATCTTTAGAGAGAGCTGATTTTATTTCTCGGGATAATCTTGATTCGAGAACTAAGATTGCGAACAAAAAGATTTAAAACAAAAATTTATATATTCAAAGCTAAATGTTATAACACATCACAATAAGATACAACAATTGTTAATTTATATAACAATAAGAATTTAAATAGGGTGACCAAATACTGCTGTTTTTTTCAATTATGTTATCATAGAATAAGAAGTATGAGAGTGTCATCATTATTATGTATTAACGTTTTTATGTTGAACTAAGACTGTATAAACAAAAAGTAAATTGGGAGGCAATATTATATACATATTTATAATATTGTATCCATGATTTCATTGGCAAATTAGAACATCAGTGTTAAATCTTTTTATATTTGTGTTTGAGATAAAGTAAATAGAAAATAAAATCCAGCGAGCAATGTAAGATATTCAAAATAAGGAACAGATTTGGAGATTATTATAATGATTTAGGTACAATTTGTTATCACGCAGGATTTATCGGCGATCGATTTTTTGTTACACGTTGAAACGAATGACACGTGCCACAAAAAATCGATGAAATCTGTAGTGGGTTTTGCGGCGAGAGATAATACTCTTTTAATCTTGATTATTGCTTACAATAATTCTCAGTTTCTAATTCCTCGAGATAAACATTGAATTTTTCAAAACATGAACACTTCAATACAAAATTTCAATATTCAACATGAAATTGTTACTTTTAGAACGACATAAAAAAAAATCTTGAAAACATTAAGATGTATACGTTACTGAAGACATCTTAAAAAATAAAAAACTGTAAATTTAAATATGCATTTTTATTTTGATAAAAGTTATTTAGAAATAACTTTTATTAAAAAATGTCTATTCTGCTATTTTGAGTTAATTAAAATTATGAATTGTTACATAACAAACACGATCTATTAAAAAAATACAGCAAGAAGAAACATAATAGAAATTTGAAATTGAATACGAAGATTGCCGGTCTTTCGCAATCTTCTTTTTAGTAGAAAAAGTAAAAAGTAAATAAGTTATAACTTTTTACTTGGGTAATCAACAGTATGGACTGTGATATTGATATGTATAAACAACAATTATAGCACAAGTGAAATGTGTACGGAGAATTGCTATATATCGTGTCATTCTATCCAAGTTAATCAGTCGAGCCGTCTTCAAAGCGCGTTTTATTTTACGCTTGCAAGATTTACGAGCATTATTTGTCTGTTTATTAGTCGATAAAATAAAGACGAAATGATTCCAAGACCATTGCGAGCGTTTAGGCCATCACACGTCAAAAAGTTTTAGTCGTAATCATAAGACCGTAAGCATATTGACCAATCACAGTCGAGCATTTTAAAACGTAAGACCGCACTTTTGATTATGATTGGTCGATTTGCTTACGGCCTTATAATTACGACAAAAAATTTTTTAATGTGTGATGGCCTTTAGACCGGGCCCTTAGCAGAGAGGAACCTGAGAGCTGACACGCTTCGAGTTTAGATACAACCTTATTTTGAAGCGCCTCTATGTTTCGATATGGATATTACCGACGTGAAAAATGGACATTGGCTACATAGTTCAATGTCCATTTTTTCGCGAAACATAGAGGCGCTTCAAAATAAGGTTGTATCTAAACTCGAAGCGTGCCCGCTCTCAGGTTCCTCTCTGCCCATAGTGTTTTTGTAAACAATTGAAGAGGGGTGATCAGCGTCGCTCTGAGAGTGGCTCGTCTTAGGTATGTGTATCCCCTCTACCAATATTTCAACGGCGCCGCTCTTTTTTTCCGATATCATTGGCTGTTTCGTTAGTTTCATTGAATCCGCGAGTGTGTTGAAACGTGTGTCGTTTTAAGAAAGGGTTACTGATGCAATCAACCATCTTGGTGCTGTAAGAGTGTTTTTGTTTTTCAGGGTAATTTCCATGAAGGAAGATTAAGGAGAGGGAACTGCATAGGCTGGGGAGAAAAAAGTTGGTCACGAAAAATGTTCCGTGTAACCGAACGGAATAACTTGGACCATCGCCATCTTGGATCATTATTTCATCCTTGTTGTTCATCAAATGTTTAAACAGAGATAAAATGATACACGCTGGCATTCGTGTCCACGAGTGTTTTCGGTGAAAAGGTTAAAAATACATGTTACAGTGTGAATGGAAAATTGTTTAATAATGTAATAAATAAAAATAATGATATAAACGTTTTTAAATGTAACATGTAATGTGTCAATCCTAACCCAAGGTTAGGTTACATATTTACACACTCTAGCAATCTCTCCTCTGAAATAGATTTCATGACATTAACTATAATAACTATTGTACAATTATTATACATACTGTTTATACCATTCTTATTTATTTTTATTTTAGCTTTAATTATATACTATTTTAGCATAGCTATTGACACATTATATGTTACATTTAAAACATTTATATAATTATTTTTATTTATTACATTATATTAAAAAATTTTCCACTCACACTGTAACATGTATTTCTAACCTTTTAACCAAAAACACTCCAGGACACGAATATCAGATACCAGCGTGTATCATTTTATGTTTGTCTAACATTTGGTGAACAATAAGGATAAAATTAGTCCAAGATGGCGACGCTATCGTCCAAATTATTCCATTGGCCGAACGCGGAACATTTTTCGTAACCACTTTCAATCTCTGCAGTTTTCTCTCCTTAATCTTCCTTCATGGTAATTTCTTTTGTGTGAAGATGTCCCTGTATTTATGACGTCGATCATGCGAAAGGAAATTAATCAGATTTCTGCTTGAATATTAGAGACCAAAAACGAAAGACAACTGCTGTCAGAACGGAATTTGATCACTTTGATCGAAGGCATACCTGGATAATCGCGACAATTCAGGGATTTAGCTGAAAGCCATCCCTGATAGTAAAAAGTGTCTGTTAAGCAATCGGACATTGAGATCTTTACGAGAAGTACAATTAAAAAAGAAAAAAATCGTCTAGCAAGTGTAACTTAAAGCTAAATTTTATTACGCTTTAGAATCTTGTGTATTTCGAATAGAAAGTGTTTCGTAAATCTGCTTGTGCTTAAAAAAATGAGCGACATAATAAAAAAAGGAACAACGATCTTGACCGCTAAACCATTCGTCTGTGTTCTTAGATCGGTGTGTAGAACTACTCGATGTGACAATTGTTTCAAGAGGTATGTAACTGCTAACAAGCAAAATTGCGCAGAACTTTGCTTTTAATAATTTTCTATTACACTATTTTATAATCATTGAAGAGCAAGTTCTTCACGTTATTTTTTATAGTTTGAAGAACTAGAAAATGTGAATAAAATCATATACGAAATATTATTTGAACATAAATCTGATGTAGCCGTTGTTGGCATTTCTCGATTTTAATTATATTGTTTTATGTTGAATATTTTAAATCGGTTCCTATATCATACATTTAATTACTGTCGAATATATATCCTGAAAACTAATTTTTTATGTATAAATAAAATATGTGTAATTAGTAATTATAGATAAATATACATAAAAAATATACATGAAAATTATATGAAAATTATATATGTATAATTATAATAATGATTGGACATAATCTCATGTAATTAAATATAAAAAAATTTTTTCCGGAATTTATTCGATATACAATACTTGTTACTGAAATGGGATATACAGCATGTCCTAGACCATCTGTACACCCTTTTTTGAAATATTGCTTTTGCAAAATGAAATGATTAGAGATAATATCGATTTTTTACTATTTGATTTGGCTACAACAAAAACTAAGCACTGTTTAAAATATCTTATGTCAAACTAATTTTTAGAATGTTCATGAATAAATAAAATCAAAAGCCGAGTTGTCCTCAAGATATAGTGATTTTGAAAACAATTTAAATAGCATCGTCATTTTACATTACTCACTTTTTAATAAAAAATTTAAACATGAAATAGAAACAAGTGTTATCTACAGAATGGAATAAACACTCTTTCTTTTTTTTTTCTTCACAAAAATTTCGCAAAGTTAAGCCTTTGTCCAAATATATGCTCTCTTAAATACCTTGTAAGTGTAAAATTTATATTTGCAGTGGAAAAATGTTAAAGTGTTCGGGTTGTTCGTACGTATATTACTGCAATCGTAATTGTCAAAAAAAATTGTGGCCGATACACAAAGCAGAATGTGCACGTCTGAAAAAAATAACGTTGGATCCGTGGCTAGATGATGCCCGACTTATGGCACGTACAATTATCAAACTCAATCAAGGTGGGGCTGACGAAGTGGGCTATTACAATGAGAAAAATTTTAAAAAATTCAAGGATCTAATGTCTCGTAAGTATGCTTTCACCCTTTTCTAAGAAAGGAGACAATAAGAAAAAACAATCATGAATATATATTCAACTTGTTTATCTGGCCAACAGATTATTCGGACATAATAGTAGACACGAAGCGAATGGAACATGGTTTCACCATGATACACAGAATTTTAGTCCAGTTACTCGATGAAACACTCATACCTAATACTTCGGAGTTAATAAGCATTTATGGCAAGATGTGTATTAACAGTTTCGATATAACGAGTGACTTTATGAACAACATTGGTATGGGCCTTTATCTAGGAGCATCTATCATAGATCACAGTTGCAAACCCAACGCGATCGCTATTTTTGAAGGGACTACTATCATTGTCAGAACATTAATAGACCTTCCCTCTTTGGACTGGTCACAGGCAAGTATTGGCAAAGATGCAAATTTCAATAGAAAAATATTTAACTCTTTTATTTTATGAATCTAATAAATTTAATGTAATTGATTCGATCTGTTGATGAATCTCAGTAATTAAAAGTATATCTTCAGAAATGCTTTTCAGTTTTATAATTTATATAATTTTGTTTTGCATAGATAAGAATATCGTACATCGATGTACTTAATTCTAATAAGGACAGACGTGAGAAACTGCACAATTCGTACTACTTCTGGTGTGACTGTGAAAGATGTAAAAAAGAAGAACCAATGGATGATGCGGCTGCTTGTTCAAACTCGTCGTGCGATTCGCCATGTTCGATTGAAGCTGACAAATGCAAAAAATGCAGCGCGAAAATATCTGCAGAATTTAAAAAGACATTTCGTGAAGTCGTTGACTNCGCGTGTCCAAACTCGTCGTGCGATTCGCCATGTTCGATTGAAGCTGACAAATGCAAAAAATGCAGCGCGAAAATATCTGCAGAATTTAAAAAGACATTTCGTGAAGTCGTTGACTTTACCACTAATCATTTGGAAAAAATGAAAATTATATCTTGTATCCTTTTAATATTCACATTAAGAAAGCTAATTTTTTTTGTATTAATAGATTTATCAATTTTTGTAACAATGCGTATATTCTATAGTACAGTAATAGTGTTCTATAATATTTCCTTATTAATGACAATAGCTCAATGTGAAGTCATGCTTGTAAAAGAATCCTTTGAAAATTACCAGCTGTTCCAAACACTTTATTCCCTGGTAAGATTAGATAATTTTTTGCAGCTTTGAAATAAATTTATTTTATTATATTTTAATGTTCTTTAATCATACAAGAAAAGTCACTTTAGTTTTGAATATTAAATTTGAAAAAGTACTAAAAGAAAAAATATAAATTAAATAACATAATGATTTGATTTATTCGTTGTAATCTAAAAAAAATAGGTTTTTAGTAAACTGGACTAATGCTTGTCATATTAATTAAAAATCAATCAGTACGTCTATTCAAGAGCGGACTAATCTGGAATCTTACAAGAATTATCGAATAATAAAATAGTCTATCAAACGTTCTAATTATAAGATCTCTAATAGAATATAAAATCCAGATATCCTACTATTAGATAACCAGAAATTCTGCTTAGTTTTATCAAAACACATTCAATAAGACATCTTGTTGATATAATAAAATCATTTTTCTCAGTGTGATTAAACACGACGTCAATTTAGAACCATGTCTTTCATTGTCATTGATTTTTTATGAAAAACTTACAAATCACGGCAATGTACATAAATATGTATGCCATATTTATTGCTAATTGGTTGTCGACACTTTGTATTAACAAAAATTAGAAAAAAAAAAAGATAAAAGTAATAATTTTGTCAGAAAGAAATACATAATTAAAATTTAAAAGTAAATTCAATAAATTTTCCTGAATTCCAATAAAATTCCCTTTTAAATTCATAATTTTCAAAGATAAAAGAGAAATTCTTTGAAAATTTCAGTTGTTTTCAGGCTTTCCCTCTGCGGGTCCTAACGATAAGAATAATTTTGAATATTTGAAAGATATTTGTAAGATGTGTTTGGAGAAGCAGAAGGGTGTAATGCATAAATTTAATGTACAACATATCCATACTCTTGGAATAATTCATGACGCGGCATTCAGCCTAGGGTGTTTGGAAGATGCGGAGATTTATGGCAAAGAACTTTTGTCAGGATATTTGTGAGTGATGTTTAATCTTTACAGATAATAAGACAATAATTCATGATCATGAAATCATTTTTCTAATTTTCAAATATTAATATAAGAATCTCATTTTTATTGTTATTGTAGGTATATGTGACTGTAATTAGATGAGAATAATCAATGTGAAATTATTTTTGAATAGGGATTCTTCCTGGTTTTAAGTTTTAATAAATAAACTATAAAATTAATAAAAGTTAAAGATATCAATGTTCATTTTTTTCAGATTGTATTATGGAGAAGTATACCCTTACACAGGAATACTATACTTGAAGATGGGAGTTATACAGTTGTTCTTAGGAAAATTGAAAGAAGCACTCGGAGCACTGAACAAAGCAAAAGCGGTGTTAATGATAATATATGGTGATGAGTACTTTTTAGTGAGAAATGTATTGAAACCACTACTTCTTATAGCTACTATGAAGGCAAGATATTCATCATAAAAATATTATTTGGCACTAAGATCCACTGTAGATCGACATAGGTCTTTTCATTTTTGATACAAATATTATTTATGGGACGCTATAATAAAAAAATATGTTGAAAATACAGTAGAAAATATCAGATGTATTCAAATTGCTAGAGACAGTTTAAATAAAAAATCTGCAAAAGCAAAATGTTTTTTTTGTATTTTATTTAGGGCCAGCCTTACGAACTTTGATTAACTTAAAAAATCAGCTGATTAAATTTATGGCTTTGATGAAAGATATCAATATGATGTTTTAAACACGTTTTCACGACGTTCTTCAGATGAAGTGTTTTGTATGTGTACCGATTTTAGATTTTTGTAATTTTTAGTAATAAACTTTTTAAAACACTTAACACATTTTTTTCATTTGCAACATATAATTATTCTAATTTTTCGGACACAAGAATCCGAACAAATTAAATATTAACTTTTCCACGCTTTTTTTCAACGTGTAGATATAATTTGTAAACAGATATTTCTCTAAATTATTATATTTTATTATAGTAATATTAGATAACGTGTGACAGTAATCGGTAGCATTCAGAACATTGACTGACAGTAATTAATGACAGAATTAAGAAAGTTATCCAATTCAAAGGCTAAAAAGGTAGACCAAACTTCAGTTTCATTCGTGAGCGATTCTCTCACGAATGGAAAGAGATCACAGCTTTGATTTAAAATTACCAAGTATCCCTCCCCTTCTTCCCCCCAAGCTTCGTCTAATGTTCGTGCCAGTTCTCCGTACCCGGGGATGAAATTTAATTCTCGTCTTCTCCCCTCTTCTTCCCCTTAATCGACACAGCTTGGACGATGAAATCATCGATTCCCCCCTTCCCCCTCTCTGTGATTGCGTTTTCGTAGATTAGACTTCGGGCCATCGGGGCTGAGATTGCCGCGCGAACGTGGACTCGGCCGCCTAGGAATCTCGCTTTCTCAATTATTCGGCCGCGCGTCGGTGCGCCGGGATGAAAGGATCACGTGTTTCATTACGGCACGATATCCGCCCCCCGTGGGAAGAGAATCTTATTACGCGAGCGAAAACAAGCGCGTTTACGACGAAGCGCGTTGTAGATCTCGCTTCTCCACGCCTCTGTAACCTCGGACTTTTCCTTTCGAACCTCCGAATTTTCTCCGCTCCGCGGAGATTCCGGCAGTCTCGCGATATGCGTCTTAATCTTCATTTATACGTTCCGATAAGCGCTAATTAAGACCCGTCTGTCGGGCGCGTCAATAATATCGCGATGTTATTATCGCGCTACCATACAGATAAAAATTAGTATCAAATCAAGTATTCATTATTTTATTTATAAGCAAGAATATAAAATTTTCTTGGAAGAATTTATAATCTTAAATAGACATGATTTGCTTACATGAAGAAAATTTTTCTCTTCATAAACAAATTCTGTCTGTTCAAGATTATAATTTCTTCCAAGAAGATTTTATATTCTTGCTTATATATGAAACAATGAATCTTGATTTGATAGAGGAGAAGAGGGTAATATGGCACCCATTTTCATTTTATTGAATAACTTTGTTTATAAGTAACATTTTCTATTGAAACTTGAACGATTACATTCGTCAAAGTGTTGTTTGACAGATTCTAGACTCAAAGTAATGAAATATTCATTATTTAGGACGTGATTTATAAAAATCTAATGCACTGCATAATCGGTGGAAGAAAAAAAAGTGGTTAAAATATGACTATCCATAAAAATAATTTTAAAAAATTACTTTAGTTTAAAAGAAACACACAGTACCTTGTTA
>QKQZ01013377.1:0-17073 GCA_003595255.1 Solenopsis fugax
TACCAAATACATTATATATATATATATATAATGTATTTGGTATATATTGTGCATTGTTAATACCCATATATATTTAGATGGATCAAAACAAGATCTAATTTTGAAAATTTTTTGTGAAAAAATAGAGAAGCGTTTATTTCATGGGAAACGTTTCTCTATTTAACATTTAAAATTTTATTACAAAAATACAAAATAATATCACTATTCAAGTTTTCTTAAATCATGTTCTTTAGAAACAACTTGACTGATCACTGATGCTTCCATAAGACTTAAAAAGTATAATGATAATCTTTGTATAGTTGAAACATAGATCCAATGTTTAACATAGTCATTTTTTGAAATATTGCTTCTGAACAAAATAATAACTGATCAAAATCATCAGCGGTTTTTTATAAATTTTTGCTTATTTTGGCTATGACAAAAACTAAATACTGTATAAAAATCCTACATGAAGCACTGTTTAGTGTTTAAAAAAAAATTGATTAGTTGAATCATCTTCAAGTTTTGAAAACAATTTAAATATCACCATTTTATATTACTTTTTAATAAAATTTAAATGTCAAATAAAAATAAGATGATCTGTACGATAGAATAAATATTGCTTCTTTTTCTCTTTCCTTTTTTTCACAAAAATTTCACAGTCGTGTCTTTATCCAAATATACATATGCTTCCTTAAGTACCTTATAAGTGCCATCATGTAATTTATCTTTATAGCGGAAAAATGTTAAAATGTTCGCGTTGTCAATACGTACATTACTGCGACCGCAATTGTCAAAAAGAATCGTGGCGGATTCATGGACACAAGATAGAATGTGCACATCTGAAAAAAATATCGTTAGAACCGTTACTAGATGATGCCCGACTTATGGCACGTATAATTATCAAACTCAATAAAGTTGGGGATGACGTACCTGGCCTATTATTATCCCCATGGAGCTATTACAATAATAAACACTTCAGAACATTTAAGGATCTAATGTCTCGTAAGTATGCTTTCACCCTTTTCTAAGAAAGGAGACAGTAAGAAAAAAATCATGAATGTATATTCAACTTGTTTATCTGGCCTACAGATTATTTGGACATAATAGTGGACATGAAGCGAATGGAACGTTTCACCATGACACACAAAATTTTAGTCCAATTACTCGATGAAACACTCATACCTAATATTTCGGAGTTAATAATTATTTATGGCAAGATGTGTACTAACCGTTTTGGCATAGTGAATGAGTTTTTAAACGACATTGGTCTTGGCATTTATCTGGGAGCGTCTATCATAGATCACAGTTGCAAACCCAACGCAATCGCCACCTTCGAAGGGACCACTATCATTATTAGAACATTAACGGATCTCCCTTCTATGGATTGGTCACAGGTAAATATCGATAAAGATACAAGCTTTAATGATCGTAAAACAATTATTTTATAATTCTCAAAAATTCAGTGTAATGAATCTTACGACACTTAATATATTAATTGAGAATTAAAAGTGGATTAATTTGTACTTAGGAAATGCCTTACATTTTATAATTTTATTTTGCAGATTAGAATAACGTACGTCAATTTACTTAATTCTAATAAGGACAGACGCGAGGAACTGCATAATTTGTACTACTTCTGGTGTGATTGTGAACGATGCAAAGAAAAGGAACCAATGGCCGAAGCGGCTGCTTGTCCAAATTCATCGTGCGATTGGCCGTGTTCGATTGAAGCTGATAAATGCGAGAAGTGCAACGTGAGAATATCTGTAGAATTTAAGAAGACATTTCACGAAGTTGTTGACTTTACCGCTCGCCACTTGAAAAAAATGGAAACTACAGCTTGTATCCTTTTAATATTCATATTATGAAATCTGATATCTGTTTTAATTTAATAGATGTATTAAAGTTTGGCGCAACGCGAATTTATTCTTTATAATAAAATATTTTTTTATATTTTCTTATTAATAGATATTAGTAATAGATGTTAGTGATTTGAGTAAGACATGTTTGGAGAAGCAGAAGGGTATAATGCATAAATTTAATATACAACATATCCGTACTCTCGAAAGGATGTTTGTCACAGCAATGAACCTGGGATGTTCTCGGGATGCTGAGTTTTATGGCACGAAACTTTTGCAAGGATATTTGTAAGTGATGATTCATTTAATCTCTACAAATAATGAGACAATAATTTACGGAATTATTTTTTCAATTTTAAAATATTAATGTAACAGTTTTATTTTTTATATTCATTTATTTTATTCATTATAACATCATAATTATATGTATATGTATTCCTGACTTTCTTCCTGGTTTTAATAAATAAAAAATTAATAAAAGCTAAAGTTATCACTGCTCATTTTTTTAGATTGTATCTTGGAGAAGTATACCCTGATATAGGCATACTGTACCTGCACCTAGGAATTACACAGCAGCACTTGGGAAAATCGAAAGAAGCGCTCGAAGCATTGAACAAAGCGAACACGGTGTTAATGATAACGCATGGTGATAAGCACTCTTTGGTAAGAAAATTGAGACCAATGTTTTATATGGAGCCACATGAAGTATTATTTGATGCATGTATCATAATATAATTTGTCACATTCATTGATGAATGCATCAAAATATTATTTGACATTCAATAAATAATAACATTCGTCATAAAAATATTATTTGACACAAAGAGTATTCCGCTGCAGCCCGACATAGGTTTATCTTTATATTTGATAAAAATATCTTACAGAACAATGTAATAGAAAAAAATGGTAAAAATGCAATAGAAAATATCAGATATACAAATTGCTAGAGAAAATTTAAATAAAAAATCTGCAAAAATAAAATGCTTTTTTTATACTATTTAGGGCTGATCTTACGAACTTTAATTGACTTAAAAAATCAGTTGATTAAATTTATAAAGGGCTTTCAAAGATATCAATATGATGTTTTGAACACGTTTTGACGATGATGTTCTTTAGATAAAGTGTTTTGTATGTGTACCGATTTTGGATTTTTGTAATTTTTAGTAATAAACTATTTTTAAAACACGACATTTTTTTTCATTTACAGCATATGATTATTCTAATTCATCGGACACAAAAATCCGAAAAAATTAAATATTAACTTTCCCATGCTTTTTTTCAACGTGTAGATATAATTTGTAAATAGATATTTCTTTGAATTATTGTCATTATACATATGTATCATTATACATATTTGTAATATCGTATCTATCCCAGCAAACACAGAATATTGCAGCAACATTGCAGCAATGTTGCAACGTTGCTGTAATGTTGCTGTAATATTGCAACATTGCTGCAATGTTGCTGCAATATTCTGTGTTTGCTGGGATGATTTTTCATTGGCAAATTAGAACATTAATGTTAAATCATTTAAAATATCAGTGTTAAATCTTTTTATATTTGTGTTTGAGATAAAATGAATAGAAAAGAAAATCCAGCGAGCAATGTAAGATTTTCAACATACGGAACAATTTGGAGATTATTATAATAATTTACAGTTTTGTTATCACGCAGGATTTATCGACGATCGATTTTCTATGAATGACACGTTGAAAGCTATTGTGAGCGTTGCTAACTTTGTGACGAGAGATAATGCTCTTTTAATCTCGATTATTGCTTACAATAATTCTCAGTTTTTAATTCCTCATCTTAAAATATCAAATTTTTCAAAACATGAACACTTCAATACAAAAAGATATTCAACATGAAATTATTACTTTTGGAACGACATAAAAAAATCTTGAAAACATTAAGATATATATGTTACTGAAGACAGCTAAAAATATAAAAAACTGCAAATTTAAATATGCATTTTTATTTTGATATTATTTAGAAATAACTTTCATTAAAAAATGTCCATTCTACTATTTTGAGTTAATTAAAATTATCGAATTGTTACATCACACACACGAACAATCTATTTAAAAAATACAAGAAGAAACATGATAGAAATTTGAAGAATACCGGTCTTTCGCAATCTCCTTTTCATAGTAGAAAAAATAACATCCGCTTTCTTAACGAATACGATTTAACCAGTAGTTGCAAAAGGTATGTACGGACAAACAACGATTAAACGTACGTTGTCATCGTTTTAACAAACTTAAAAGTACGACAAATAACTTTTTGGCTGAGGATGACTCCGAAAGGGAGTCAAAACGTTCGTTTTGTTGTTTAAATTTGAACTGTTATGATAATAAACTGATCTAATTGTATCAGGTTCCTTTTATTGCGCATTGTTATCCGCGCTGACTCTCATTGGCCTTTGTTATTATTTTTTATTGTTTAAATAACTTTTTACCTGGGTAATCAACAGTAAAGACTGTGATATTGATATGTATAAACAATAATTATAGCACAAGTGAAATGTGTACGGAGAATTGATATGTACCGCGTGATTCTATCTAAGTTAATCGGTCGAGTCGTCTTCAAAGCGCGTTTTATTTTACGCTTGCAATTATTTGTCTGTTTATTAGTCGATAAAATGAGGATGAAATGATTCCAAGACAATTGCAAGCGTTAAGCCCATCACACGTCAATAAGTTTTAAGCTAAGACTCCATGTATGTGGGGAGCCTGCGGCAAATGGTGCGGTGACCAATCAGGAATGTGCGTCATGCCGGAGCTTGCCGCAGCTCAACTTACGCCTGATTTCTGATTGGTCACCGCACCATTTGCCGCAGGCTCACCGCATACATGGAGTCTAGCTTTAGTCGTAATCATAAGACCGTAAGCATATCGACCAATCACAGTCGAGCATTTTAAAATGTAAGGTCGCACTTTTGATTGTGATTGTTCGATTAATTTGCTTTATGATTACGAATAAAATTTTTTTACGTGTAATGGCCTTTAGAACGCGCCTATAGTGCTTCTGTAAATAATTGAAGAGGGATAATCAGAGCGTCGCTCTGAATGACTCGTCTTAGGTGTGTGTATCCCCTCTACTATATTTCAACGGCGCCGCTTTTTTTCTGATATCATTGGCTGTTTCATTAATTTCATTGATTCCGCGAGCGAGTTGAGACGTGTGTCGTCTTAAGAAAGGGTTACTGATGCAATCAACCATCTTAGTGCTGCAAGAACGTTTTTATTTTTCAAAATAATTTCCTTTGTGTGAAGATATCTGTATTTATGACGTCGATCATGCGGAAAAAAACTAATCAGATTTCTGCTTGAATATTAGAGACCAAAAACGAAAGACAACTGCTTTCAGATCGGAATTTGATCGAGGGCATTGCATACCGGGATGATCACAATAATTCAAGGTTTCAGCTGAGAGCCATTCCCGAAAATAAAAAGTGTCTGTTAAGCAATCGGACATTGAAATCTTTGGAAGTACAATTAAAAAAAGAAAAAAAAATCGTCTAGCAAGTGCAATTTGAAGCTAGATTTTATTACGCTTTAGAATCTTGTGTATTTCGAATAGAAAGAGTGTTTCGTAAATCTACATGTGCTTAAAAAATGAGCGACGACATAGTAAAAAAAGGAACAACGATCTTGACCGGTAGACCATTCGTCTTTGTTCTTAGATCAGAGTATAGAACTACGCGATGTGACAATTGCTTCAAGAGGTATGTAACTGCGAACAAGCAAAATTGCGAAGAACTTGGCATTTAATACTTTTCTATTACACTATTTTATAATCATTGAAGAGCAAGTTCTTCATAAGTTATTTTTTATAGCTTGAAAAATAAAAACAAAAATAAAATGTTATTTGAACACAGATCTGATGTAGCCGTTGGCATTTCTCGATTTTAAGTACATTGTTTTATGTTGAATATTTTAAATCGGTTCTTATATCATTTGATTACTGTCGAATATATATCCTGGAAACCAATTTTTTATGTATAAATAAAATATGTGTAATTATATATGAAAATTATGATAATTATATATGTATAATTATAATAATGATTGCATATAATCTCAATCTCATGTAATCATATGTATAGTTAGATATATATAAAAATCATAAATAATTATATATAATTATATGTAATTATATATATTTTAATGTATATAGACATTTGATATATAATTAAATATAAAAAAAGTGTTTCCGGAATTTATTCGGTATACAATACTGGTTACTAAAATGGGATATACATGTCCTAGACCATTTATACACCCTTTTTCGAAATATTACTTTTGCAAAATGGAATGATTAGAGATAATAATAGTTTTTTACTATTTGATTTGGCTACGACAAAAACTAAGCACTGTTTAAAAAATTTTATGTCAAACACTAATTTTTAGAATGTTCATGAATAATTAAAATCAAAAGCTGAGTTTTCCTCAAGATATAGTGATTTTGAAAACAATTTAAATAGCATCATCATTTTATATTACTCACTTTTTAATAAAAAATTTAAACATGAAATAGAATCAAGTGTTATCTACAGAATGGAATAAACACTCTTTCTCTTTCTTTTTTCTCCACAAAAATTTCGCAAAGTTAGCCTTTGTCTGCTCTCTTCAAATGTATGCTTTCTTAAATACCTTGTAAGGGCTATCGTGAAAAATTTATATTTACAGTGGAAAAATGTTAAAGTGTTCGGGTTGTTTGTATGTATATTACTGCAACCGTAATTGTCAAAAAAAATTGTGGCCAATACACAAAGCAGAATGTGCACATCTGAAAAAAATAACGTTGGATCCGTTGCTAGATGATGCCCGACTTATGGCACGTATAATTATTAAACTCAATCAAGGTGGGGCTGACGAAGTGGGCTATTACACTGAGAAAAATTTTAAAAAATTCAAGGATCTAATGTCTCGTAAGTATGCTTTCACCCTTTTCTAAGAAAAAAGACAGTAAGAAAAAAAATCATGAATTGTATATTCAACTTGTTTATCTGGCCTACAGATTATTCGGACATAATAGTGGACATGAAGCGAACGAAACATTTTATCATGATACATAGAATTTTATTCCAGTTACTCGATGAAGCACTCATACCTAGTATTGCAGAATTGATAAGTATTTATGGCAAGATGTGTACTAACCGTTTTGGCATAATGAATGAGTTTCTAAATGACATTGGTCTTGGCATTTATCTGGGAGCGTCTATCATAGATCACAGTTGCAAACCCAACGCGATCGCTATTTTTGAAGGGACTACTATCATTGTCAGAACATTAATAGACCTTCCGTCTTTGGACTGGTCACAGGCAAGTATTGGCAAAGATGCAAATTTCAATAGAAAAATATTTAACTCTTTTATTTTATGAATCTAATAAATTTAATGTAATTGATTCGATCTGTTGATGAATCTCAGTAATTAAAAGTGTATCTTCAGAAATGCTTTTCAGTTTTATAATTTATATAATTTTATTTTGCATAGATAAGAATATCGTACATCGATGTACTTAATTCTAATAAGGACAGACGTGAGAAACTGCACAATTCGTACTACTTCTGGTGTGACTGTGAAAGATGTAAAAAAGAAGAACCAATGGATGATGCGGCTGCTTGTTCAAACTCGTCGTGCGATTCGCCATGTTCGATTGAAGCTGACAAATGCAAAAAATGCAGCGCGAAAATATCTGCAGAATTTAAAAAGACATTTCGTGAAGTCGTTGACTTTAGCACTAGTCATTTGGAAAAAATGAAAAAGATAGCTTGTATCCTTTTAATATTCACATTAAAAAAGCTAATTTTTTTTGTATTAATAGATTTGTCCATTTTTGTAACAATGCGTATATTCTATACGCATTGTTACAAAAAGTACTGTAATAGCATTCTATGATATTTCCTTATTAATGGCAATAGTTCAATGTATGTACTTCAAGTTTGCAAAAGAATGCTTTGAAAATTACCAGCTGTTCCAAACACTTTATTCCCCGGTAAGATTAGAGAATTTTTTAATGCAGCTTTGAAATAAATTTATTTTATCATATCTTAATGTTCTTTAATCGTACAAAGAAAAGTCACTTAATTTAGTTTTGAATATTATATTTGAAAAAGTACTAAAAGAAAAAATATGAATTAAATAACATATAATGATTTGTTCGTTGTAATCTAAAAAAACAGTTTTTTAGTAAACTGGACTAATGCTTGTCATATTAATTAGAAATCAATCAGTACGTCTGTTCAGGAGCGGACTAATCTGGAATCTTATAAGAATTATCGAATAATAAAATAGTCTATCGAACGTTCTAATTATAAGATCTCTAGTAGAATATAAAATCCAGATATCTTATAATAACCAGAAATTCTGCTTGGTTTTATCAAAACGTATTCAATAATACATCTTGTTGGTGTAATAAAATCATTTTTCTCGGTGTGATTAAACACGACACCAATTTAGAACAATGTCTTTCATTGACATTGATTTTTTATGAAAAACTTACAAATCATGGCAATGTACATAAATATGTATGCCATATTGATTGCTAATTGGTTGTCGACTTTTGTATTAACAAAAATTTTGTATTAAGAAAAAAAATAATAAATGTAATAATTTTGTCAGAAAGAGATATATAATTTAAATTTAAAAGTAAATTCAATAAATTTTCCTGAGTTCCAATAAAATTCCCTTTTAAATTCATAATTTTCAAAGATTAAAGAGAAATTCCTTGAAAATTTCAGTTTTTTTCAGACTTTCCCTCTGCGGGTTCTAACGATAGGAATAATTTTGAATATTTGAGAGATATTTGTAAGATGTGTTTGAAGAAGCAGAAGGGTGTAATGCATAAATTTAATATACAACATATCCGTACTCTCGAAATAATTCACACCGCGACATTCAACCTAGGGTGTTTGGAAGATGCGGAGATTTATGGCAAAGAACTTTTGTCAGGATATTTGTGAGTGATGTTTAATCTTTACAGATAATAAGACAATAATTCATGATAATGAAATCATTTTTCTTTCAAATATTAATATAAGAATCTTATTTTTATTGTTATTGTGGGTATATATGACTAATTAGATGAGAATAATCAATGTGAAATTATTGTTGAATAGGGATTTTTCCTGGTTTTAATAAATAAATTCTATAAAATTAATAAAAGTTAAAGATATCAATGTTCATTTTTTTCAGATTTTATTATGGAGAAGTAACCCCTTACACAGGAATGCTATACTTGACGATAGGAACTATACAGTTGCTCTTAGGAAAATTGAAAGAAGCACTCGGAGCACTGAACAAAGCAAGCGCGGTGTTAATGATAATATATGGTGATAAGTACTTTTTATTGAGAGATGTATTGAAACCACTACTTCTTATGGCTACTATGCAGGCAAGATAGTCATCATAAAAATATTTGGCATTAAGATCCACTGCAGATCGACATAGGTCTTCTTATCTTTGATAAAAATATTACTTATAGGACTCTATAATAAAAAAAAATATTGAAAATACAATAGAAAATATCAGATGTATTCGAATTGCTAGAGACTGTTTAAATAAAACTCTGCAAAAGCAAAGTGCATTTTTTTATTATTATTTAGGGTCGGCTTTACGATCTTTAATTAACTGAAAAAATCAGCTGATTAAATTTATGAATGGTTTTGAAAGATATCAATATGATGTTTTAAATATGTTTTCACAACGTTCTTTAGACGAAGCGTTCTGTATGTGTACCGATTTTTGATTTTTGTAATTTTTAGTAATAAACTATTTTTAAACACTCGACACATTTTTTTCATTACATCACAGCATATGATTATTCTAATTCTTCGGACACAAAAATCCGAAAAAATTAAATATTAACTTTCCCGTGCTTTTTTTCAATGTGTAAATATAATTTGTAAACATGTATTTCTCTAAATTATTAGGTATCATACATATTTGCAATATCGTATCCATGATTTCATTGGCAAATTAGAACATCTGCAGTGTTAAATCTTTTTGTATTTGCGTTTGAGATAAAGTCTCAGAAATAGAAAATAAAATCTAGCGAGCAATGTACAAAATGAGGAACAGATTTAGAGATTATTATGATTTATAGTTTTGTTGTCACGCAGAATTTATCGACGATCGATTTTCTGTGAATGACATGTTGAAAACTGTTGTCGACGTTACTAACTTTGCGGTGAGAAAAATAATGCTCTTTTAATTCTCTTACAATAATCAAGATTCTCAGTTTTTAATTCCTTATCTTAAAACATCGAATTTTTCAAAATGTGAACACTTTAAACAAAAAGATATTCAACATGAAATATTACTTTTGGAATAACATAAGAAAATCTTGAAAATATTAAGATGTATACATTACTGGAGACAGCTTAAATTAAAGATCTGCAAATTTAAATATGCATTTTTATTTTGATATTTAGAAATAACGTATTAAAAAATGTCTTTTGCTATTTTGAATTAGTTAAAATTATGAATTGTTACATCACGAGCAATCTATTAAAAAAATACAAGGAACCATATTAGAAATTTGAAATTACGAAGAATGCCGGTCTTTCGCAATCTCTTTTTCGTAGTGGAAAAAAATACCATCCGCTTTCTTAACAAATACGATTTTAATCAATAATTGTAAAAAATATGTAGTACGTACAAATAATGATTATGATATAACTCAAGATCGAAACAAAGTTTCCAGAAGCAAGTTAACGTACGTTATTTGTCATTATTTTGACGTTAAAAGGACGACGAATATTAGTCAGCTTTTTTACCTGGGTAATCAATTGAGACTGTGATATTGATATGTATAAACAATTATAGCACAAGTGAAATGCGTTCAGAGTAATCGCGTCATTCTATCCATGTTTGACGTTTAATGAACAACAAAGATAAAATGACGCGATAGCGCTGTATAGAGTTGACAACGTGTTCCTCGAATTCATTTGTAGAAGTCAAAATTGAGTATATGGAAAGACCATCTTTTTTGCAACTTTTTCAAAAATTTTGTTCAGGACGAACCATATCTGAGAATGGTCTTGTTGAAAGTTAGATAAAGGATACGCACAAAAGATGATAAAGAAAAGTCTTACGTTAAGCACAAGTTTTTAATATTTAAAAAAAAGTAACGTTAAGTTGATCGGCCATATTCAAAGCACGTCCCATCTACGTTTGCAAGGTGCGCGAGCAATATTTGTCTCTGTTCATCAGTTAATAAAATAAAGATGAAACGATTCCTAGATCGTTGTGAGCGTTAGAACGCACCCAGACTGCATTCGCTTAGGCGCTTACAGCGTTTGTAAGCATCATCTATCCTTGTTTAATATTTGTAAACAAGAAGGATGAAATGATGCTTACAGCGCGTGAGCGTCTACCCCCAGTGGTTTTGTAAACAATTGAAGAGGAGCGATCAACAATTGAAGAGCATCGCTCTGATTGGCTCATCTTAGATGTGTGTATCCCCTCTACCAATCTTTCAACGGCGCCACTTTTTCTTTCTGATATCATTGGCTGTTTCGTTAGCCTTTGTTAGTCTCATTGAGTCCGCGAACATGTTTTGAAGAGTGTTCTAAGAGAGTTACTGATGCAATCAATTACCTTAGTGCTGCAAGGGCGTTTTTATTTTTCAAAGTAATTTCATTTGTGTGAAGATGTCCTTGTCCCTATGTGTTTATGTCAGCCACGTAGAAGAAAACTGATCACATTTCTGCTTGAATATTAGAGACCAAAAACGAAAGACAACTGCTTTCAGATCGGAATTTGATCGAGGGCATTGCATACCTGGATGATCACAATAATTCAAGGATTCAGCTGAAAGCCATTCCCGAAAATAAAAAGTGTCTGTTAAGCAATCGGACATTGAAATCTTTGGAAGTACAATTAAAAAAAGAAAAAAAAATCGTCTAGCAAGTGCAATTTGAAGCTAGATTTTATTACGCTTTAGAATCTTGTGTATTTCGAATAGAAAGAGTGTTTCGTAAATCTACTTGTGCTTAAAAAATGAGCGGTGACATAGTAAAAAAAGGAACAACGATCTTGACCGGTAGACCATTCGTCTTTGTTCTTAGCTCAGAGTATAGAACTACGCGATGTGACAATTGCTTCAAGAGGTATGTAACTGTGAACAAGCAAAATTGCGAAGAACTTGGCCTTTAATGATTTTCTATTACATTATTTTATAATTATTGAAGCAAATTTTTCGCAATTTTACAATTTGAAGAACTAAAAAGGTATATAAAAATCATGTAATTACTATTTGAATACAGATCCCCTATGACCATGGTTAGCATTTCTCAATTTTAATTACATTTGTCATATATTTTAAATTGAATTGGGTTTTTTATATCATACATCAAATTACTCGTATATACATGCCTTTGGTTTTAGCATACACTATATATCACTATAATAAACATTCATTTAAATAAGCCAAAACAAGACCTAACTTTGAAAAATTTTTATAGGAAAAATAGAAAAGCGTTTATTTCATAGGAAAGATAACATATTTCCCTATTTGCCATTTAAATTTTATTAGAAAAATATAAAATAGGCGTTATTCAAGCTTTCTTAATTTATGTTCTTTAAAAACAACTTTACAATAATTATTGCTGCTTCCATAGGATTGAGAAAATAAGTATAACAATCTTTGTAAAATTGAAAAGTACATCTGTTTGCCATTTTTTGAGATATTTTGAACAAAATGTCAAAATCAAAATAGTAATTCTTTTATTATAAATTTTTGCTTATTTGATTGTGCTACTAAAATCTAAGCACCATAAAAAATCTTATGTCAAACACTAATTTTTAGTATGCATCTTGCCATCTAAAATGAGTAATATTAAAAGTCCATTAGCAGAGTAATCAAAATACAGTGTTATAAAAACAATAAATAGTGTCACCATTTTATAATATATTACTTTTTAAAAAATTTAAATTTACTTTGTAAATGCCATTGTGTGATTTATCCTTGCAGTGAGAAATTGTTAAGGTGTTCGAGTTGTCAGTATGTATATTACTGCAACCGTAATTGTCAGAAACAATCGTGGCGAATACACAAGACAGAATGTGCATATCTGAAAAAAATAGTACCAGGAATGTTGCCAGATACTGTCCGATTTATGGCACGTATAATTATCAAGCTCGATCAAGGTGGGGCTGATGAAGTGGACTATTACAATGAGAAAAACTACAGGAAATTTAAGGATCTAATGTCTCGTAAATACACTCACATATTTCTAAGAAAGAAGACATTAAGAAAATAATTACATATTTAACTTGTTTATCTGGCCTACAGATTATTCGAGCATGAGAGCGGACGCGAAGCAATTGGAACCTTTCATGTTATTATGGAGATTTTTATTCGAGTTTCTCGATGAAGCACTCATGCCTAGTATTGCAGAATTGATAAGTATTTATGGCAAGATGCATACTAATCGTCTCGGCATACAGGATGACTTGCTAAACGTCGTTGGATATGGTATTTATCTGGGAGCGTCCGTAGTGGGTCACAGTTGCAAACCCAACGCGATCGCCACTTTTGAAGGGACCACTATCATTATCAGAACATTAACGGATCTTCCTTGCTTGGATTGGTCGGAGGCCAGTATTGACAAAGATCTAATCTTTAATAATCGAAAAACAGCTCTTTTATGATTTAAAAAATTTTGATTATCTTTATTTCATTATTCTTAAAAATTCAGTGTAATGAATTATACTGACTCTTGATCATTAAAAGGGACAGTTTTACTTAGGAAATACCTTACATTTCATAATTTTACTTTGCACAGATAAAAATATCGTACGTCGACTTACTTACATCTAAAAAGGACAGACGCGAAAAACTGTACAGTTCATATCATTTCTGGTGTGATTGTGAAAGATGTAAAAAAGAAGAACCACTGACCGAAGCAGCCGCCTGTCCAAACTCATCATGTGATTCGCCGTGTTCGATCGATGCTGACAAATGCGAAAAGTGCAATACGAGAATATCTGTAAAATTTAAGGAGACGTTTCAGGAAGTCGTTTACTTTACTAATCTTCATTTTGAAAACGTAATATCTATTGCTTGTATCCTTTTCATATTCATATTAAGAAAGTAAATTTTTTTGTCTTAATAGATTATCAATTTTTGTAACAATGCATATATAATAAGATTCTATGATATTTCCTTAAAATGTCAATAGTTCTTGATAATTTGAATATCTCGTTGAAGTTCTGTTGGATTAAAAGGTTTTTGGAGAAACAGAAAAATGTAATGCATAAATGTAATGTACACCATATCTGTACTCTCGAAAAAATTTATTTTTCAGCAGTGAATTTGGAATGTTGGAAAGAGGTAGAGTTTTATGGCAAGAAACTCGAGGCAGGATATTTGTGAGTGATATTAATCTCTGCAGGACAATAATTCATGAAATCATTTCTCCAACTTGATGAGTTTTTTATTTTTTATATTTTATTATAGCATTATAAGTAATTGTATATGTAACTGTAATTAGCTTAGAATAATCAGTGTGAAATAACTGTCAAATAGGGATTTTTTTCTGAATAAAAAAATAAAAGCTATAAAATTATTAACTTAAGTTGAAAATATCATTGCTCGTTTTTTCAGATTCTACTATGGAGAAGTGTACCCTCAAATAGGAATACTGTATCTTACGCTAGGAACTGCACTGTTGATCTTGAAAAAACCAAAAGAAGCTCTCGGAGTATTGAACAAAGCGAACACAGTGTTAATGATAACGCACGGTGATGAGCACTCTTTAGTGAGAGAAATATTGAAACCATTGCTTTGTAATGCTATTTTTCAGTCAAGATTTTTGTCATAAAAATTACGGTACGATGTAATAGAAGTGTTAAAACTGCAATAGAAAGTATCAGATGTGCATGTTGCTATTGAAACTGTTTAAATCAAAGATTTGTAAAAATAAAATGCTTTTTTTTTTATTTCACTTGAGGCCGGTCTTGCCAATTAACTTTAATTTAAAAAACTTAATCGGTCGATTAAATATTTGATTTGTTCGAAAGATATCCATAAGATATTTATCTAAGTACATTCTTTAGATTAAGTGTTGTATATGTAACGATTTTGTATTTTTGTAATTTTTATTAATACACTTTTTAAAACACTACGTATTTTTTAATTTTTAGTATACATATATATGTTGATTTTAATTCTTCGGACATAAAAATTCGAAAAATTAAATTTTTCTTATGCTTTTTTTTTAAATATTTGTAAAAGAATTTCTGTAAATTTTGTGTATTATATATTGTTTGTAATATCTGTGTCCATGATATTTGATTGGCAAATTAGAATAGCAGTGTTAAATCTTTTTATATTCTTTTGCATTTAAGATAGAGTAGAAAATAAAATCCAATTAGCATGCAAGATTTTCAAAATGAGAAATAGATTTGGATGACATTATGATTTATGGCTTTATGGTTTTGTTATCTTGCGGAATTTATCGACGATCGATTTTCTGTGAATGGTACGTTGAAAGCGGTCGTCGGCGCTGCCAACTTTGCGGCGTCAAGGAAGAGAGAAACAGCTGCTTCATATGACAGCTGTCTCACAGCGGAGTCGTATTCAACGGCAAAAGATCCGGCTTCGTTCAAGCTTCATTTGGAGCGTGCAACAAATGTGGTGAGTGCTATTTTACGCGAATTTTCGACGAATCCTCGGAATGATCTTGACCGTTCACGCATCGCGCGATTCATCGAGCTCTCCCAACGAAAAAATTCCGTTTGGGTTAGTCGGTCTCGTTCGCGAAGATGCGTAGGTCTTAATTACTCCGATGTTCGTACTTATCCCCTCCGTTTCAGAAAGATACGATATGTTTCGCAGTAACGACGTGGACAGAATTCATCAGCGCTATAATAATCCTTACATGAAGCAATTAAGTTATTTATCACTGTTATCACTCACAATATGTTCTCAGTTTGCATCGTAAACTACGAAGAGTTTTCCAATAATTCGTCACGAAAATTATACAGTCTGTATCTTTTGTTCAGTAAAAAATATGATATATTTATGTTACTATTTCTTATATTTTATAAGTATTTTTGTGTATTTTTTGCTACATTTTTTACATTTATCTTCGTATATTTCCTACAGATGTTTGTAGCAAACTTTCTTTTTCAGGCATCAAAGTTAACTTCATGAACTGATGCTTCTTTGAGGAAAGATTGCATGATGTTTAATGCTATTAAAAGACTAACCGGAAAATCCGATGGGGTCAGCAATGCATCTCCCAGACCAGCCCATCAATCCATGCCGACAAATCTTCAACGGAAATTCGCCAAAGGGGTGCAATATAACAGTAAGTATGCATATACCTTAAATGTAGATGATGGAGTAGAACACCTGTTGTAATGCAAACTTTACATATTATTTTTAGTGAAAATAATAATAAAAGGAGACAGAAATGTAGGAAAGACATGTTTATTCCATAGACTGCAGGGACAAAAGTTTATCGAAGAGTATATACCTACGGAAGAGATTCAGGTGGCGAGTATACAGTGGAATTACAAGGCCACCGACGATGTGGTCAAAGTAGAGGTATGGGATGTTGTAGATCGTGGCAGACGTCGGCGAAAGTTGGAGGGTCTAAAAATGGACAATGTTCCGACTAACGTGGAGAACGCTGTGGAGGAGCCCGCTCTGGACGCTGAGTTCCTCGATGTTTACAAAGGCACTAACGGTGTCATCATCGTCATGGACATTACGAAGAACTGGACGTTCGACTATGTCCAGCGTGAGCTGCCGAAGATACCTAGCCATATACCTGTCATTGTCCTCGGCAACCACTGTGACATGTCGCATCACAGAACCGTCACCGCGGATCATGTGACGTACTTCATAGATTCGCTACACGAAAGATTAGCACAAGTAATTGAAACGATTGTTAATATTATTATCATTGCAAATCTTGTTGCCAAGACATTTTCCTATACTGAATTTAAAAAGGTTAAAATCAATTTGTCTAGCAAGAATTCAATTAAAATTATTATCTTTTTTTTAATTTCTAAAATTAAGAAATTAATTATTAATTCCATTCTTTGTCTCAATCTAACAGTTCTTAATATTTTAATAAATGTTTTTAAAACATCTTATTTTAATAAAAATTCTAATACTAGAACTTTCTGCACATAATTGCAGAAAGTTAAAATTTTTCAGTGAAGCAAAATCTATATTTTATTAGTAAAATATTTTATTAACTCCCCCCC
>QKQZ01013377.1:17079-37741 GCA_003595255.1 Solenopsis fugax
CCCCCCAACTTTATTAATCTTTTCTTTGAAAATAATTTATTGATCTATGTAATTCATATCATAGTATACTCATAGAAACAACTAAAAAAGAACTTCTCTTAATTCAGAATTTAAATAAATTGTTGCAGGTGAGATATGCAGAGTCATCAATGCGAAATGGCTTCGGCCTAAAATTGCTGCACAAATTTTTTAATCTACCGTTTCTCCAGTTACAACGTGAGACACTGTTGAAGCAGGTCGAAACTAACGAAGAGGAGACGCGTCTGACTATTCAAGAACTCGATCTCTTCCAGGACAGCGACGATGCCGATTACAACAAATTCCTAGATAATCTCGTGAATCGTAGAAGAGCCCTCGCCGACTCAGTGTCCGCCAGCAATCTAGTTTCAAATGTTGTTCCATCGTCTATGAGTAACTATCATCTTGCCTCTTCTAATGCGAATGCCATCGGAGAGGTCAAAAGATCGATCTCGATGCCCGGTCCGATCGGCGGCGGAACTCCAATACCGATGAAAAATTTGGAAATAAAATCGTTACCGAGGAAAGAGAGCTCGATGGCAAGTACATCGGACAATGTACTTAATTCTAAAACATCGCAGATTGCAACGTCATCTATTTCGCAAAATTCCGCTACTAGAATAGAAGCGGCTAAACCAGCTGAATCTGTCAATAACAATAACGAGGGAAAAGATTCGCTCAATCGGTCATCGTCACTCATGTCTAAAATCTTCGGCCATAAAAAGGAAGACGAGACAGACGGACCAAAACTGCCAAATATTAAAAATGTTAGTTTGAAAGAACCATTGACTAGCGTTGAAGACTTCGTGCCCGATGGAATGCTGGACAAATCATTTTTAGAAAGCCCGAACTCTAATTCTCTCACTCCGGAACCAGATCTTGCACCAACTCAAGAAGACGCAGAATCTGAGAGGTGAGTGAAGAATTTTCTAAATTCGATTTATATTTCTAAAAAATGTAAGTAAAAGATAGACTAGAAAATAATGTATATAAATTATACTTTGGCTTACAAAGCAAATTAGTTTTTATTTCCTTCAAATTTATTTTAATAGCTAGAGATTAAATTATTATCAAGCATTTCTATTAATATTAAAACCTATATAAATTATTATCACATTACTGTTCCTTAAAATCTATAGTTCTTTTCTCTACCTTCCTTTTTTATTTTTTTTACGTTTGTCAATGATTATTTTTTATCCTGTTGCAAAGTTTTTTCAGCAATAAAATCTCTAAAATTCTTTAGTATATTATTATAATTAATACAACTTTAATATTAAAAATTATTTTCCATTTTATAGTATATTATCAAAATATTAAAGTAATGTAATTTTTTTACACAGTGACATGGAGACTGGTAATCCTCTGGTAGCTGGTTATGAAGATGATTTGTCATCAATCGAAGAAGTAGCTTCTCCTGTACAGCCAAAATTAGCAGAGAATCCTCTGTCCAAACAGAAACACAAATTAGAACCATTAGCAGGTCCAGAGATAAATATCGAGAAGCCAAAACAAGTCACAAAACGCGATTCTGTTTCCTCTATAGAGCAAGAATTGCGTAACTCCAATGAATATGAATCGAACGAGCAATCAGATATAAACTCGGACGCTTTTGATAGTTGGTTGCGACGAGATTCCAAATGGCGACAAAGTCCTGAAGGTGGTGAAGACGTGAGCAGCACCAGTACGAGGAAGGATAGACTGGAATTGAGCGACAAGAGTCTGGACGTTAGCGTGACAAGTTCCAATGTTCACCTGGAGCTGCTTGATGACACTAGTATGCGCCACGTAAGCTCTAATGCCAGTAGTCCGGTAATGAAGGAGAAAAAAAAACACAAAGAAAAGGTAATTATTTTGTATAAGCACTAAAAGAAAATTTTTACTTGATTAATTGAGTGCATGTATTTTTCCCAATTTTGCAATTATCATGACTGATTTTAAGTCATAATTTTTTTTTACCAATTCTAGGGGGATGAGAAAGAAAAGAGGAAAAAAAAGAAATCGAAAGACAAAGATAAGGATAAGGAGAAAACAGAGAAGACCGAAAAAAAGAAGAAACGCTCATCGCATCGCTCGAAGGATGAAAATCGAGAGCGTGACGAACTTGAGGAGTTTTTGAACGGTTCGGTCACGAGAATCGGCGTTGATGTGGCCTACGAGGCGATTTAGCGTTCCGGAAATATTATCGATAATGATTTTTAAGTCACGCATCTTCCAAAAAAGGACGTCGCTCTCTTTGATGTAATATATGTTACACTTCTAAAAAAGTGGAGAAAGATTATTTTTCGCGGAAAAGAAATAATGCGTTTCGAGATTGTGCTGTTAATCTGCGAAAGAATATACTCATTTTCCGCGAACTTGGCGAGACGCCCATTTTATGAGCCGCATTTCAGCCGGATTCGGCATTTCAGTCTGCCATGATAAAAATTTTGTCGAGAGATCTTTCAGCGGTCAAACCTGCACTTATTTATATTGCATTTCCGATTTTGGATATTTAACAATTTTTAATAAGCATTTAAAAGATCATGTACATGGCGATGAGTTTGTGTGAATGGATGTAATAGAAGAATATATTGTACCTACGTGATATGACGACTATGTGACATTATAATGGCATACTTATGAAATTATTTATTATATTTTCTATTTTTAATATCTGTGTTCACTTACGGTAAGATTCATATGTATATTTATCGTTGATATGATTTATAATTTTCTCTTTAGCTTAACGCATACTCTGTCCTTGTTGAATATAATTCTTTTAAAGAAGTTATCCTATATAAGAATGTTACGTTATTGTTGTATTTTTCATAACGGTGTATAGCATTGGACGATCATTGCAGCTTCATGTTAATAAATGTATATAAAATAAATTTTTTGTCTGTTATTTATAGTTATATTATCAACAAATATGTTGTATATAAAATTGTTTTTTAAAAAATAAAAAGAAAGTGAAATATACATAACAAACATTAAAAATAGAAATGCGCTTGTCCTTTACAGCTGAATTTCTTATATTATTTAATTTCTCATCTCTTTTCATCTTTCTTTAAAATATAACAGTGCAACGACTACGGACTATGAGGAATAAACCTCTCACTCTCGCTCACTCGTTGGTTCTCAAATGTGATCAATTGTTTGGTTAAGTATAATCATAACCTTCACACTTTCGAATTTGTCCTTTTTATTATTTTCTGCACGTGAAACAGTTACATACTGGCAGTAAAAAAGAACTTATAACTAAAACGGTTTATTATAACCTTTGATTTGGTGCACATTTGGTAGTAAATTTAACGCAAACGAGCTGTAAATTTATTACATAATCAAAAAGACAAACTAAAAAACTTATGTGAATCACAAAAATAATGCTAAATTGTAAAATCCTACAAACTAATTTCATTTAAAAATCACGATTATGTAAATTAGTTTGTAATAATAACATTGTAATAGTTCCTAATTCCAATATGAAAAAATAAATGTTCGTGAAGGTAAGTGCATCATAATTTAAAGATGTATCTTGATTATTATTCTTTATTCTTTATTGATTCCTTACACTTAGTTATTTCTGGTCTAATAATTAAAAAAAAATTAAATATTTGTACAGGAATTATTAGTAAAAAGCTCTCCTAAAAGATTGCTTGACTTTTTGTCAGGAGATCCAGGAAGTAAATACATTAATACTGGTAGTAAAAATGGGAACATTAATGAACAAAGATATGATTCTTTAGACTAAAAATTATCTGTATTGAGCAAATTGATGAAATTAAATTTTGTATCTATAGCAAGGCATTATTTCTTAAGCAAAATGCCTTATTATGCAGTAGCCAGGGGTCAAAAACCTGGAATTTATGCCACTTGGTAAGATAATTAATTTAATGATTTGATCTTATATATCAGCAAAAATAAATAAGAGTTTCTATTTTTAATAGGGATGAATGCAAGGCTCAAGTTCATAAATTTCCTGGAGCAATATATAAAAAATTTATAACAGAAAGTGAGGCTCAAAACTTCATAAAAGAGAATTCCTCTTCAACTATAAGGACAAATTCCTCTAAAAGTGTTTCATCAAAAATTGTTAAATCTGTGAGGTAAATATTATTAACAACTATTCTTGTTTATCATAGAAAGAAAAAAGAAGTAAAATACATATATGTATGCATGTGTATGTGTGTGTGTATATATGCAAAATTAATAAATTTTATTATAATAATATCATAAAATTGAAGCCAAGTATTAAAACTAATATTTTATTTAGCTCTCAAGCCCTGCCAGAACAATTGTTCGCACTTGGTGGAAAGCAGTCTGTAATCACTTATACAAAACCATTGTCATTATTTTCAAAGAGGACTTTAACGACAAGTGATGATAATGAACAACCAAATAAAAAGAGAAAAATAGCAGACATTTCAGACAATTACCTCAGATCAGCTCAGTGTCTTGATCAGGTTCGAAATGAATAGAATATCACAAGAAGCATATGAAGCCAGAAAGTTGAACTAATTGATCCATTTATTCTATTTTTTTAAATTTTACTAAAATGCATAATTAGTTAATAATTTTATCAATTTATTTTCTTCATTTCATGGAGTTGATGGGTTTGATTACTATGATTTCTGAGACTTATGTGTTGGTTTAAAAATAAATTGTACTGTAAAGATACATTGTCTAAATTTAAAATTCTGTAGGATGACAAAATGAATTTTATCGTGGATAAAGAGGGCTATGTGAATGTCTTCACGGATGGCGCGTGCAGTTCAAATGGATACAAAAATGCGCGAGCCGGTATTGGGGTTTGGTTCAGAGATAATCATCCCTTGTATGCTTTATTTCTCATTAATCGTGTACCAGAATTTAGTGAATCTGTGCGTAATACAGTTATAATTTTTGTAGAAATGTATCCAAACCAGTAGAAGGACGATATACCAACAACATGGCAGAAATTCAAGCTGTCACAGTTGCTGCAAAGCAGGCAAAGAAAGCAGGAATCAAGAAGCTGAAAATCAATACCGATTCCAAATTCCTTATTTCCTGCATCACGGAATGGATGCCTAACTGGAAGAAAAGAGGGTGGATCACAACCAACAACAAACCAGTTATAAACAAAACAGAGCTGCTGGAAATGGAGAGAGAACTGGAGTCTTTGACTATTGCTTGGGTAAGCAATTTTTTTAAATTTCTCAAGAATAAAATTTAATAATGTTATATATAATAATATAATATACATTTATAAATGTTTATAAGTGATGTAATATAAATATACACTATTGTAAAAATATAAAACGTCTAATAAAATGTCTATTTTCCAGAATCACGTGAATGGACATGCAGGAATTTATGGTAATGAAATGGCAGACAAGTTGGCAAGAGAAGGCTGCTTGCAGTGTCAAAGTCAAGATAACAAAATTAATAATGATTAAAAATAAAAGTACAAAGGATTTCCTAAATTAAGAAGTGTCCCATTTGATCATGTTGCAATTGAACAGCTACTTATAGCACAACTTTTCTCTTAGAAACAGTTTATCAGAATATTTTATACTGAATTAGCCAATTAGCAACGTTAGCAATAGGATATCATTCCTAATTACTTATTTTTGTGTACATACACATACATATATAAACTTTTCTATAGAAAACATATAGGTATTTATTATAAAATTAATATAATGTATATAATATATACCTTCTTTCTATTGAATAGACTATTATGAAAAATATAACAATCAGATACAAAGATTACTGAAGTTATATATTAGGCTGATTCATAAAGGATGTAACCATTAACTTATACAGGAACCAGTTAAGTTCAACACTAGAATTTCACTGTTTTTGTTCAGTGAGTCTGTAAACATAGTTAATAATTACAATCCTCTATAAATCAACCTTGTTATCCTTGTTATATTTTTACATATAAACATCTTTGTGACGTCAAAATTATAATTGCTGTTGAAAATTATTTAAAGTATCCATATACTGTTAAGTAAATATAAATGCAAAAATACTGAAATTGTTAAATTTACATAATTTATGTTACATAATTTACACATTAATCTATTTACATAAATACATTCCTTTGGTGTTGTAATAAAGAATATCAATTGTCAAATCAGTGTGAACTTGATATATAAATATTATTTCCGTGTAGATGAAGCAGAAGCATTTACATCCTCGTTTGTTGTCTGCTGGCTTAGAGATTTTGATCTTGTTGAGATTTGTTTAAGAAGAGTGTAAATGTCCTCCGGAGACACTTGTAACGCCAATAATTCCAACACGATGCTATAACAAAGAGAGAATTGAATTATAATAAAATCGAAAGTTAGGTTATGTTTCGTGAGCAAAAGTCGATTTTCAATCGTCGTCGAATGTCTTACCGAAAAACGCCGGGTACCGTGGAGATTCCTGTTATTTCGGCCAGTTCAATTAGATCCTGCTGATGTGATTGCGAAAACGCCATTTTCCGTAAAGTTCGTGGCTTCTGCAAATTGTAAAGACTTTCAGATTTGCCGCGGGAAATTATTCACAAGCCAAGCTCGAAAAAAAAATAGAATCAGTAGGCCTGTTCTTTTTAGCTGAACTGACTGCACTAGTTCACAGTTTATCTTCTTCCCTTCACGTAAAAACAAGAAAGATAAATGCCTGGTTTATGCTTCGGTCTTAATCTTAATCTTAAGAGTTGACAACGTAGAATGCCATAAGGACGTTTATGCTTCGAAGCATAAACGTCCTTATGGCATTCTACGTTGTCAACTCTTAAGATTAAGATTAAGACCGAAGCATAAACCAGGCATTTATCTTTCTTGTTTTTACGNAAACTCAGGGAGTCGATCATGAAACTTTTTCCCTAGGGCGAAAACGTGAAAAGTGAAAATCTTTACCATTGAAGTTAACGGAGAAATTTTTCACTTTTCACATTTCCGCTCTAGGGAAAAGTGGAAATTTTACCATTGAAGTTAATGAAGAAATTTTTCACTTTTCACGTTTCCCCCTAGGAAAAAAGTTTCATGATCGACCCCCTGAACTAATGCAGCTAGTTTAGCTAAAAAGAACAATCCCAATATTGCCGTGACGAAAAAAATAAATGTACTAACTCTTATTGGTTCAGTTCCTTATGCTTGTGCTAATGAACCAATCAATTTCCTTATGCATATGAAGATTAGTTGGATCCAAAGGTAAAAATCAATCATTTTTAATTGAATGGATACGCATCTAGCCGTTTGTTTTCTGTTCCTGAACTTTCTGAACTAGTGTACACTTAAAATAAGATATATGTTTGAAAGTTGGTGAAAGCGAGAAGGAACATTCCAGTGCAGTCTAGTGCAGGAATAGAAAACAAGCCTTAGGACTTAACACCCAATGAAATTTTTCAAACGGTCACGTGATACGTAATAAGGGAATCACAGGTTTCAAATTTCTATAAAAAATGTAAACGTAACTGTATTAGCTATATACATTGTAACGTTCTAATCACAAAGGAAAGAGTAACGCCATTTTCAAAACCAGAAATCCATAACTGTCCATAGCAATCCATAGGCTCAAAGGAAAGAAGGTAAAGGAATTAACGCCATTTTCGTACGAAGTGCTCTGTTGAACGTGGTTGCACGGCAAACACAGAAGGTTGAAGGACGTTGTAGTTGTGTGATAATTGCTAATTGATCAAGTAAGTAGTTTAACAAACGTCACCTTTCGTTCACGAAAAGGTAGAATCATTAGAAAATCGATCCCAGATAACCATATTTTGATAAATCGAGCTGAAGAGGCTGACGAGGACTTGTTTCTTCGTGGCACGTTGCTCTTCTATCATAAAATAAATCTTCGTATACGCATGGAATGTAATTGGGATTGCAATTTAGAGAAATATCGCGGAATTGTTAGTCAATATTAACTTGATGTTAATGATAATTTATGTAATGATGAATAGTTGAGATTGGGTTAAAAATTAATATCTATGTATATATACATACGTATATTTCTTCTTTTATACCAGTATTCCTTCTGATTTAATGCTATGTCTTCAAGATCATAATTCTAGACATAAAGTATAAAATAACAATTTTTGAACGATTAAAATTTATATTCGTGAGATAAGGAAAAGAAGGGAAAATGAAAATGCAATTGGTATTTTCCTCTTCTTTGATGCTAATATTTTTTTCTTTTCCTTCTATGATTATGTTCCTTCTGATTTAATGTCACATTTTCAAAATCATTAAGTATAATAAAATAAAAGAAGTTTTTGGATGATTAAAATTTATATTTGCAAGATATAAAGAAAGGAAAATGTAATTGGCATTTTCCTCATCTTTGATGTTAATATCTGTCCCTCCTTCCTCTTTCCCCCTTTATGATTGTTTCTTTTGATTTAACCCCATGTCTTCAAGATCATAATTATAGACGTAATAAAAGAAATTTTTTATTGAAAAAACAATTAGTAAAAAATATAATTTTTTTCTTTTTCTGTACTAATATCTTTCTTTTTCGTCTTAATTATGTGCCTTCTTTAATACCACATCTTTAAGATTGTAATTATATCAATATATAAAGTTAAGAGGAATTTCTGAATGATTAAAATTGTATTCATAAGATGAAGAGAAAAAAGAAAATGAAAAAAAAAAATGTATGACAGTTTCTTTTTCTTTGATACTTTCTATTTTCTTTTTTATAATTTTGAGTTAATGGAATAATAACAAAAAATAATAGTAATAATAGACACTGTAAAAAGTTGTCTGAAATTCTTAAAAATTTTTTTTTAATAGAATGCCTTACTACGGAGTAGCCAATGGACGTAATACTGGAGTGTATGACAATTGGTAAAAAGATCATGAAATAATTGAAACTAAATTATTTTTGATCAGAGTCTAGATGAATATTTTCTGTTACAAGGGAGGATTGCAAAGGTCAAGTGGATGGATACTCGCATAACAACTATAAGAAGTTTGATACGCCGGATAAAGCTTGGGATTTTGTGGATCAGCATTCTTCAACTTCTTCAAGAAGTAACAATCAAGTTGCATTAAGAGGAGGTGGTCGTATGGAAGCTAATAGCTATGAACGTACTGATTACACGGTATTCATTAAAAAATATCTTTGAAAGCATATGCATGTACTTTAATATTAAATAAGATAAATATGTATTATTTTCATAATTATAAAATTTGATAAAATATATATTTCTTACATTTCATATGTCAATTTTAGAAACACATTTGAAATTTTCCAACATTCTTAAACTTAATTCTTTAGTGCTATCTCAACTCTTCAATTTTTTGAATATCCTTTTTTACAATATTTTTTTTGTTGATTTGCAGAATGGTAGAAATAGCATCATCGTGCGCGAACGTTCTTGCACGAGCGGTAGGGATGGAAACCGCTATTTCGTCGAAAGGTCTACACGTACCTACTGGCAAGATCGTTAAAAAAATACCAGAAAAGAATCATCTTCCCTTTGCCATACATTAAAGAGTTAACTGTGTAAGACATAGACATGCACTGAAGAAAAGTTATTATAAGTTCATGAAGTTATAATCTCAGTTGGAATGTTATTTTAAGTTCTATATTATTCATTACATGCAAGAGTTTCTGATTACCCAAGTTTACATATCTTATTACTTTTTTTTCTTAAAGCATGTGATTAATAAATTTTACTAAAATACTATAATTAATTTTTTAGTCCCTGAAGAATTGTGACTCCTCTGATTTAATTCAAATAATTTTTATGAGTAGAATTTGTAAACAAGTTTAACATCATCCCTCTTGAACATTTTGTTTTTAAAATTGTTTGGAGTTTTTTATCCTGTAACGAACGATTCGTAATGATTCGCTTATCTTTGAGTTACCTTGAGATCAAATTCATATATATTATTGTTTCTATTAGTAAGATAATTTCCTATTTAAAATTCGAAGTGTTATACATCGTAGGAAGTAGTAAGAATCTAAGAATAGAATATAAATCTTACGTGACATATGATTATCTCAATATCGCGATTTTTCAGCATTTTTGTTGTATAACGGAATACGGAATATTGTATAAAATATATGAAATAATATTTAAAAAAATGTAACAGTTCAATCTTTTGGGAACTTATTGGAAGGGTCCCATTTGGAAATGGTTCGATAGGAAACAGCCCCTCACATCGGTCATTACCTAGATATTTCCTGCTGTACCACCAATCAGAAAATTTTATATTAAAATAGTCAATCGATCTAAGGCCTGTTCTTTTTAGCTGAACTGACTGCACTAGTTCACAGTTCATCTTTTTCCCTTCATGTAAAAACAAGAAGGATAAACTCTGAACTAGTGCAGTCAGTTCAGCTAAAAAGAACAGGCCTCTAGGCTGTGTTCGTAAATATACTGCCAGTACTGAAAATCTATAGTTTACGTTACGAACGGGAGAGGCACGATTGGACACAGCCACTCACATCGGCCGATGTCTAGAATTTTTCCTCTGTTCAAACACTGTGAGTGGTTCGTGTCCAAAAAGGTGTCACCCGTTACGAACACAGCCCTAGGTCATCCAATCAAACCTAAGATCTAGAAGAATGTACCAATAATATCGAGCGCTCACTCAACTGTTGAATCCACGCCTGATAGAAATTTAAGTTCTATAGAAATTCCTATTCTCGTTATGTGGTACCTAGATTGTATTCTAACCTATATAGATGTTGTTTACTGTATCTTTCATCAACCGGTAGAAGATAGAAAAAAATTGTTTAATATTGTATTATTTAATACTTAAACATCATGTTTTATCACGTAAGCTAACTTTTTTTATCTATTCTGTACGTTCTATTATTAACTCTATAAAAAAAACAAAATCATTCTTTAATTTCTTAAATTAACACAGATTTCGTTGGAGCATGAGATTCTATTACATCCCCGATATTTTGGCCCGCAATTACTCGATACTGTAAAGCAGAAGCTCTACACAGAGGTGGAAGGCACTTGCACAGGAAAGTGAGTATCGTACTTATATTTTAATATCTGAAAATTCTCCGAGATCTTTAATTATTTGCTTGTTCAGATATGGTTTCGTTGTCGCAGTCACAACGATTGACAACATTGGAGCTGGTATCATACAACCTGGACAGGGTTTTGTAGTATATCCTGTCAAGTATAAAGCGATTGTATTCAGGCCATTCAAAGGCGAAGTACTGGACGCGATAGTGACTCAAGTGAATAAGGTATGAATAGCTTATTTTCTAAAAATGTGGAATGATTTCAATATTGATAAATTGTTAAACAATTCAATGGTCTATATCTTTTACATTTGTAGGTTGGGATGTTTGCTGAAATAGGTCCACTTTCATGTTTTATTTCTCACCATGTGAGTAATTATAATAATTGTGAAATTATAAATTGAATATTAGACTGATGTGTAATTAACACAAGAAATAAGTGATTTTTTTTTCTTTTAAAAACCACTTTTGGAAATAGATCTTTGAGCTTAATATTTTCATATCAATTATTAAATACATTTTTAATTGTGAAAATAATTGCTCTAAGTAAAATAGTACACACTTAACAATTAGATTAGGATAAAGAAAATAATATTATATGAATAAATTATTAATATGAATCTAAATTTCTATAGTCCATCCCAGAAGATATGCAGTTTTGCCCAAATGTGAATCCAGCTTGTTACAAATCAAAAGAAGAAGTAAGTCATGTTGTAAAATATTATGTACTTTGCAACAAAAATTTTGTAATTGTAAATTTGAGAAATTTGGATATCTTTCAGGATGTAGTTATTCAGGCAGATGATGAAATTAGACTGAAAATCGTGGGAACAAGAGTTGATGCTACAGGAATTGTTAGTATTAAATTATAAAAAGTTATTCTATCACTCTATTCACATTACTTTACATATTAAATTACTTATTTTTTTCAGTTTGCTATTGGCACATTAATGGACGATTACTTAGGTAATAACTTTTTTTTTAACGCTATCATTTGCAATGCATTTAAATGCAACATTATTCTTTCTTTTTGCAGGTCTTGTATGCAACTAATGTGTTTACAGTATATCTAAATTTTAGTAATTTAACATGAATAATTTTCTATTCTGGAAACAAGTGTTTTAAAATATTTTCTACTTTATTAGCGTAAGATTAAGCATATTATTTATCCAAAAAGATATGAAAATATAATAATAGTAAAGCCATTCACATAAATGTAAATAGCCTTACATGGATGAAACAATAATAATTTATATATTCTATCTTTATACTTATGTCAAAATAATAATAGTATAATTGAAAGAATTCATAGGAATTAAACGTTATAATATTTATGAAATAAAATTAAGTACGAAATATATTTACGAAATATTACTTTAATAGTATTTTATGTGTTATTAACAATCCACAGAGGCGAAGCAAATTGATGCTATGATATACAGAGTGCTTCACTAACTCTGTTAAATAGGTCTCATTTTCCAACATTTTTCAAATATACTGCGATATAAATTATCATATTTTACAGAAACACTAATGCAAAATTAGCATTGCTACCACTTGGACAATTAAAAAACCAGATTGTAATTATATAAAGATACTCTTAATGCACATCTTTTTAATTCATACATCTCTTATTTACTACCGATCATTTCGTGATGCATTTGTAATGATACGGATACACATTAGCAACATTCGACAACATTGACTCATGGAAAAAGCACAACTGTTCGTTGTGACGACTTGGATTGATTTTGAATAAAATTGTATAATTCCAGCAATGATTTACTTCACTGATTAATTTTAAGGCGATGCTCAATTCAAGGAATCTTCATTGCTACCAAACAAGCTTGCGAGACCTGTAAATAGTGCTAATTTTGGTGCAATGCGCAAATCTTTTTTCGCGACTGTATCCTGATCAGGCATCATCTTGTCCGCAATATGCTTATAGATTTTCCCATTGGCATTAACATAAAAAGTGGAGAAGCCATCATACCATCTGAAAGGATTTTATATATATATATATATGTATATATATATATATATATATATATTTGTTCTGTTATAATTAGTTTCCATAAGCAAAGTTAAAACTGAAAGAAATTTAATTTAAATTATTTAATTTTTTTCCAATAAAACTCCAAAATAAAAGTACAAAAACGAAGTTCTTTCAAATAATAGAAAACTTTAATTTTAAATATTTATGAAAATTTTTTAATTACAATTGTATTGCTATTAATACGAGTGTCTCTAGCATATTCTTACTTACACTTCTTGATTAGTATTTATAGCATCTTGTATCTTCCAAATTTTATACTTCCAAAACATACAGAACACCTTCCAGCCTGTAACTCCTCGTATACGCCAACGAACTTGCACGGTATCGTTTTCAGGATGCATTGTGATCTTAATGATATCGAGTTTAACGTGTGCAAACTTTATGTGACCAATTACCCTTAGTAGTATTAACTGTTTTGCATAATTCATAAGACCCCTGTGATATTTTTTATTTTTAACACATATATCATGAGGAAATATAAATATTTAATGTGTGAAATTCTTAAGTGTTTTAAATACTAAAAAAATAATTTACCTTGTTGTTACTCCTCTAATATTGTTGATGAAAATTAGATCCTCGGTATATATTGAAAAATTCAGAGGTTTCACGAACAGCTTTGGTAACTGCAAACATTTCAATCAAAGAAAAAATTGTCTGATGCGAAAGGACCTCTTATACTAGACAATTATGCTCAGGGTATTTCAGAATTATTGTACTTTGGATTGTAGATTCGAAGAATCTAATTTGCAAAAAGTGCAATAATTCTGATATATCCTGTAAATTATGCGACATACATCTTGACTAAGACAATCGACTATGGATTGCAGTTGTTCCTGCGATGGTTTACCCTCGTTTTCTTGTGGTGACGATTGTTGCGGACTTGTTTTTAGATTACTCGTGTCATCGGAGATAAATAAGATATTTTTATCAATATTTATTTCTTGATTACTGCATAAACTTTCTAAAGGAATCCTATTATTATCTAGAAATAAATTTGTTTTATCATTTCTTATAACACTTTGTGCCTGAAATATTTTAATATTGTCTGGTGCAATTCCTATGGGAGCTATGTGTTTGTTTTTCAAGAGGGTAACACTGAGCCTCTGTGACTTGGGTAGCCTGCGTGGACTCTGGATCCAATACATTGTCGTGCTCTTGCTCTCGCCATCAACATATCGCCTGGCCAGCTTTTCATTCCAGTGATTGTGAACATCAAGATAAGCTAGTGATAAATTTGGAGGAAAGGTACATCCCGCAAAAGATACCGCTTTGCCTGAGGTATTTGCTCTTACGGACAATGTTCTCTGTGTACCCAAGAACTGAAACATTTACAGACACATTAAGTCAGTAACTACAATATACAGCTATAAGAAGCTACAAGAACATAAAAATTGGCAATTATTCTTTATTAATATAATAAAAATTATTAAAATTGTGCTATAATTGTTTTTACTTTCAAATTTAGAATACAACAGTTTGTCATTTAGTCTTTGTCATCTGTCAGAAGCTTAGCACCATAAATTTGCAAGTCGCCGTTCATATTTTTCAAAGAAAATTTCGCTTCCGAATATCTCTAATTAAAAGAAAGAATGCGTAATATTTCCGGAACATCGTGTACATCGCGCATCAACAAACAATCCGGCGTGTACAGGCATTTTAGTCTTTTACAACGTGACATGCAACATCTGTCATTAGATCACTCTTTGATCGTCATGACTCAACCGGGAGACGAAGATTCAAGTTTCACGCAGCGTCGTGAAAATCGCAACGGAAGTCCGCATTTCGACGGCTCGGCGAATTTAATGTCGTTTTCTAATAGTCACGCGATTATGTAAGCATTTGGAGGTTAGGACGGTCGGACATCATTTACGCGTCGCGACGAGCACTGGACACCGGGGTTGCGTGGTACTCGCGAGTCGAACGAAATCAACGACGCACCTGCTTCAGGAAGGCAGATGATTCTACGTTCTTCTGCAGCTGAGTACGGTCAAGTTTCGACGGCGGTTTACGACCGCCGCCGCCGCTGACGAGCGACGACAGCCGGCCGGGCAGCGTGCGAAAGCACATGGACATGTTGCGCGATCGCGCACGATGACGGCTCGCCGTTCAGATCGACAACATCCTCTGTGACGGGCCACAAAAACACACGGTGCACTGTGCGCCACTAGTCTATTACGCGCTACGCGGCTTACGCGCGTGCTTTTCAACGCGGTCTGCGGTAGTTTTCTCCGGCTCCGGGACGTTCCTGCACATTTCGCGAGATAGCGCTTCGCAAGGTAGCGCCAAAATATATATTTTTTTAAAAATTGCTCGAAACTCATGATATATAATAAGCCTGTTCTTTTTAACTGAACTGGTTGTACTTGCTTACAGTTTATCTTATTCCCTTCACGTTGGAAGAAAAAAGATAAACTCGTGCAGCTAATTCAGCTAACAAGAAAAAATAGGCCTATAACTTTTCATAAAATTACCTGTTTTTTTACGTTTTATTTCTTGTTTATTAATTACACGTAATCAATATTTTATTTATACATTTTTTATATATTTCTAAGTTTATATATACATATAAACATACATATATATACATATACACACATAAACATTAAGCTTTTATATATAAATATTTCTAATAAAATAAAATAATTTATGTAATAAAATCAAGATATAACGTGTACATTGTTATGTATTTTTAATATAAAGAAAATGTATGATAAAACTCAATGCTTAATTTTTTTATATTCCTTGACCCCACCATATTTAAAATTATTAATAATCTTGCATGTATCAACAAGCAACACATTCTAATCTTTAATTTGATCTTTTATTATTTCCTAATACAGTAAATATACTTTTACAAGAACCTATTATGGAAATTTTATTTCCGATAAAAACTTCATTTTCATTAATATATAATATATACTACATGCACATAGTTAAATCATCTTTGACTCAATTAACTTACAATATTTTTTAAATTAATATTTAATAAATATCTTTCGCATTAAGTTTTAAAATCAACTAAATTTTATATATATCTACTAAGTTTAAATGCTTATATCACTCATTTCAGATCTTAGATCCAAGCTTTATAAATTTTATTTCTTCTAAAAAATTCTTCCTAAAAGATCTTTCAAAAAGATAACAGACTTATTAACAAATTCAACACTTACTTTCTAATACCTAATTTAATATCCGTCTTATCGCTCAACGAAAAAAAGGTTTATCCATTCTATAACACATCTTTTTACATTTTTTTTTAAATTTTTATCTTTTTCATTTTCAGCTGTTCTATGTTTATAAGATCTGCTTCAAAATGTGAGATTATGACTTTTCATGTTAATCTACCAAACGAATGTTTCTAGGTATACTACGCTATTTGCTACAATTATTCACCGAGGCTCATTTTTTGTTTAATTTCCAATGCAAGTTTGTATCCAAGTTCCGGTCGTCGGTCTCTTCCCTCTACCATAGCTTTGACCTGGCTGGAGTTTACTATCACGCCGTTGCTACCTATTACGGTGGCTTTGGTCTTCTCAATGTCGACGAGATCTACGCCACGACTGCAATCGTCGATCAATATAGTGCGGTAACCGCTAGTGAGCGCATCCACTGCGGTAGCACCCACGCAAACGTCGTAAGCCAGTCCGCAGATGTAAATATCAGTGGCGCCTTTTTCCTGTAGCTGCGACGATAGCGTGGTCTCGGTAAGCTTCTTGTTGTCCCAGAAGACCGAGTATGAGTCGACCTCTGGATTTGTGCCCTTGTAAATCTTGATCGCGTTGTTGAGGATCTTCAAGTCCTTGTGAAGCTCGGCACCCCAGGAGTCTTGCACGCAGTGACGCGGCCACAGACGTTGTTTCAGCAACGGTGGACCTTGGAACGTTACAGTGTCGTACACTCGCGCTGCTTCCTTTGAAATATTGCTGCTGATGTCTACTTCCCTGATAACAATAGCAAATGAATCAAACACTTTTTTTGTTGTTAACACTTGTTTTGTATCTCTTTTATGTCAATAAATAGAAATTTTAATACCTTAATAAGAAGTTGAACATAGAACTTAGAACATAGAACGTTTTAAACTTAAATTTATATTTATATATCTTTAAACTTGTATGGATATTTTTTATAAGACATGACAGATTTTTTTATTTTTGTATTTTACAATATGTTGATAATTACCTCAAGTGTAAATTATCAATAAAAGATACGTGATCCACGGGATGCCAGTCCAAGGAATAAAACACCGCGTCGAACGGCACAGTTTCTAGCAATCGATTAATTGGGTCGATTACTTCCGAACCATCGTGCTGCGCGGCGCATTGTTTTATGTTCAAGGAACCTGTTATAAAGTCATTTTGCACATCCACAATTAGGAAGGCGCTTTTGGGACGCGTACATATTTTGATCCATCGATTCCAGCAGACCTACAAGTTGTATCAATAGAAACAATATTAAATAAGTAATAAAAAATGTCAGAAATTTATTAAAATTTTCGTGATTTAATTAAATAATTTATTTCAAAAAGGATATTATTTCAAAATACCTAAATATAAAATTAGTGTCGTTAACATTATTTAGACATTTACTTTTCCAAATAAAGTAGTGAAAATAAAATTGTTAGAAAAATGGCGTGTTAAGTTCCTAACAATAATTTCTATTATTTTGAAAGAAAGCTTAAAATTAAATAATTTTCTACGTTTTATACTTAACACACACAAACACAAACACACACAAACACACACAAACACACACACACACACACACACACACACACACATTTTCTCTCTCTTTCTCTCTCTCAAAACAACTAATTTTATTAATAATATTCTGAGTATCCTTTATGTACCTCGAATTCTTCCCTGTCGATTCGGCCGTCGCCTTTGAGATCAAAGATCGAGTACACCTCGCGCAATTGATCTTCCTCGAGGCCGTAAATTTTACCGCGGTCATTTCGAAACAATGCGCGGCATATGAGATCGAATTCTGAGATCGACAGGAATCCGTCGCCGTCTTTATCAAAGGCATTGAAACATGCGTCCATGTCTCTCGCTACTTGCCGACTACCTGTTTCCAAGTTCTACTTGTTTAATCAATACTCAGATTAGCGTCTGTCTGATCACTTTACACCTGGACCGGCTCAACCAAATATAGATCTAGTGATGAAAATACTGCAGTATTTTATATATAATACTTATCGTTGTTACTGCAATATGTTGCAATCAAGCCCCACTCGATTCTTTCGAAGTGTTCTACAAGAATGTTCCGTAAATATCGACGTAAATATCGTCGTCATTCAAATCGATTTATTATTCAACGATTTGATATATTACAAGTGTAAGATATTCTCTAATAATCTGTAAGATATTCCTAATGCCAGGCTGGTTCGGTATCTGTGATACGGCTGAAAAATTAAAGGAGCTGGATTTGAACTCGGGATCCCTTGTTCCGAGGACTTGTACGCTTCCAACTAGAACAAGACTCCACTGGTATTGTGATGTTTTCATTTCGCATATCAACACTTCTACTTAGGTCCTTTTGTCTCGTATACTTTGATGCTTTTACTTATGCCCTTATGTCAGGGAATTCTATATACATTTCTAAGAATCTTACACAAGATTATATAGAAAATTCTTTTATTTATCCTGTATTTTACATTTCAAGATTGGAAATGGGAAGGATTAATTAATCCCTTTACTGTATTTAATTTTAAGCTTTAGCTTCTTAATTATATCGTCCCGAATTACAGTATTATCTTTTCATTTAGACTGCAACGTTACACAGACCGCGCAAGTCTCTGATGCGTCAACAGTGACACGTCGATCATCGGTTCGGGCTCCAACAGTTCATGTACTTCATACTTAGAGGATTCTTCGTAAGCGTACGTTACTGACGTATCGGATAATAGCATGTTGCATTGCGCCAGAATTAAGATGCAATTACGCAACCGTGTGCAAACGTTGCGGTTCTCCACTGGAATCTTCGACAGATCCTCCGTGAAACCACCCTCGGATTTATCGACATTTTGAATGTTTGCGCCGATCCACACATAGCCGTTGTAGCCAAGTATCAGAGTGGCGCCGCTTTCTAGAGTATGATAGTGCGTTTTCTTGCGTTGGACCAACATCGGCGGCACCTTCAACATTATCCCCTGCGACAGTTTGCCATATTTCAACACTCGCGTGTGTAGAGAAAGCGAGCCGTCGGCGAAGATCGATTGAACCTCCGCGCATATCAGGTCTCCCTCCTGCAAATACCTGCGCATCGTTTGCTCATCTTCGGCGGATCTTCTTCTCTGTGAATTTCAAGAGCGATTTGATACAATATGTATTAGGAGCTATTGAATTTTTTTTTATCAATTTTATAAATACACACTAATATTTTTTAAATAGGAACTTTATAGAAAATTTAATTCATTACAAAGATATTTGATATGTCTGATAATAGTATATCTTGAATGAAAAGTATCCAAATACATTGAAAAGAGTGATAATAATATTAAGATTTTGTTTTCTCTGAATTCTAAATCGATTCTAAGACTAACTTGTATTAGATATGTGTAAACTATTCAAATATGAATCAAATCAATCAAATTATATTTATGATTCAAATCTGAATTGTTCAAAAATTTTGAATTGAGAGGTTCAAATACAAATCATATATTGACAATCTTATAAAATCCTATTTAAAATAACTTTGTTATACAGCTTTGACTAAAATTATTAGGCAATTATATACATATATATATTTAACTTTCAAAATATTTGTACTAAAAAGAAACGAAAATATTCTATTTATATATATCTTACCAATTCACCACCAGGCAAATTAACACTAGACAATAAAAGAACTGCATCAAGCTTGGCATTTACATCAACTTTCCAACGCTTCTGCTGTACTTCTGTTATCCTTCCTACGACAAGATCACCGATTTCCCCATTGTAACGAGCTTTTAAGGGCCTGATCGATATAAGTTTGTTCACCTTCTCCAGGATTCCAGCAACTGATGCGCGCAATGTTTTCTCCTCATCGACGTAGGTTCCATGGCCTCTGAATAAACAGTATTAATTAGTTTTAATTAAACAATCAGTTCTATTTCACATGTCAAAATTTTCACCGTTAAATCCATTTGGAAAAATATATAATTAAACTTTTATGCAAAATTATCGTACTTAGTGCATTTATTTTACTTTTAGATTATTAATTTAATATTAATTATATTTATAGAATCACAAATGTTATTTTTGCAAGTTTGATGCATTTGTCGAGTTTGATAATGCCGGTTATCGGTGACCGGAGTAACATTACTGAAAGTGCCAGTTACAAGTGATCGGCATGACATTCAACGTGTTAATTGAATAATCAGTTCCTGCAATCGTGTGTAAAACCGAAGACTTAGCTACCTCAAGAAATCTGGCTGACTTGATATCTCCTCGCCAGGAGTGTAGAGTCGCGGATGGATGCCGTCGTTCGTTATTAAATTAAAGTCTACCCTGTTTATCGCTAGACGTGCGTTAATGGGCGGGTACTGAGCCATTGAATAGTAATATTGATAAAATTCGATTTCCCAATTGTGCTCTCACCTTCCGACTCGATTTCTTTTAGTTAAGCGTCACCGGGTAAATATGCTGATGATATATATATATA
>QKQZ01013388.1:0-24330 GCA_003595255.1 Solenopsis fugax
AAATAATTTATAATCGAAATTGCTTAGTCAAATTTACGTGAGCCAAGAACTGTCTTTATTAGATAGCATCGTCTAATAAAGACAGTTCTTGGCTCACGTAAATTTGACTAAGCAATTTCGATTATAAATTATTTCTACAGAAATTTCACGTCATTTCTATTTATTTCTATTTATTATACACCATGTTTTCTTAATTCTTATAGAAATAATCGAAAATAAAGGTAGGATAAGAATTTTATGTAAAATATAATGTTATTTAAAATTCCTTTACTCTCGCTTTCTTTCTTTTTGAGCTCATTTGACAATATTTTTAATTGCGTATTTAATTGCTTATTAATCATATTTTCTTTTTTATTTATTTAAAAGTTGGCAAAATATTAATGTATTATTATATAATTAATATTCTCTCTCTTTAACTTTAAAGATAATAAGAATAGATAATAAGTATAGAAATATTATCTAAAGAATTGAGAAACGTATCTTGAAAGTAAATCAAGGACAGCTATTGTGCCTTTATAAAGAGTAATGATATTAGAAAGCTTCAATATTACTTGTGAATCGTGTTGCCGTAAATTATTTCTGCTCTGCTAATCGCAAATTGATCGCAAACCGTACACGTTCGATGCACGTGTACCGAAATTACTAAACAGTTTGCAAACAATTACAAAATTACAATTGTGTCTTCGGCCCGGTGTAACTTTAAATTGAAATAGGAGCCCGAGAGAGGGGACTAACTGATCATGACAAACTTCAGAAATCTGCTACAATGCATCCTAACTCTGTGCTTGATGTTTATCGAAAACTGGTGGACAGGTTTTTGAGCTTACGCTTTCTGAATTACCACGCTACTCAAACTCAAATATTTGAGTATAAAAGGGTCCAGATCCCTTTGTTCGGTTAAAATAAAACTTTCTCATTTCTCATCCACAGAAGAATTTCGAAATGTTGAAACAAATTCTGTGTATAATTTAATATTTTCTATTAAAAATATTTACATTTTATAACAAAGCATATTTCAATTAACAATTTTTTCCTCTAACGTGGAGTGAAAATTATAGCTTCCTGCCAATATAAAACTGAAATATTTTGAAATTGGTTTACATATTTACATTTATTGTGTGCTTATATAAAAAATTATGAAAAGTGTACCTGTATAATAAATGTACGTCAAGAAAAATAATCAAGATAAAAATTAATTTTATAAAGCACCCATTAAGAGCGTGTGCAATCTTCTTAAAGCCTTAAGGTATTCTTAGAATGCATAGCCATATAGATTATACTGAGAAAGGGCTAATGTCGCTCGTGACGATAAAACTGAGACCGTGTTGTAGGGAACATACGTCTTCTCCTTCTAGTGGTCTACGTGAAACGTTTGCTAAAAAGGATCGGGAAGAAGTTGCGAGACTTGAGAAGCATATTAAATCTAAGAAGTATATCTTGTCTCCTGACAAGAATGGGTAAAGTCCATTTCCATTGGAATTAATTGCAACATTGTCTTATTTGCAATGAAATCCTAAAAAAAAAACGCTAAAACAACGCTTTAGCGCTCTTCGCAATTATAAAAATTGTCGCGAGATACATATAATCATGTAATATCTAAATTTGGAGATGAAATCTCAGTGATTTCATTATTATTATTTTCTAGGTTTTTTTTCGCAATCTCTTCGCCTTTCGCCAGTCATTCGGAAAAAAAATTTGAATAAACCCCAAGTTTCTGTTTAGTATAACTTACTAACGGTCATGTCATATTAATAAATGCTTATAAAGAATAATGGAAAAACGCGGAAAAAGTAAATATTACACCGGACGTAAAAATTCACTTTACTCAAATACTAGGAATGAAATTATATTTCGCAAAAATTCTGTTAAAATTTTCCAATTGCACCATTGCAAAAGCACATGCGGAGTTTTTCTTTCTTGTGGAAAAAAAGTTAACAAATTGTTCCTTTCATTGTTATGTAAAATCGTATATTTCGTTCGTATATTAAATTGTGTCTATTAATATATCATGCAATATCGCTGAGGTGCATTTTTCGGAGAAAACTTGCTGTTTCCCACTGGTTTACGTGATATGCTTGCGTAATAAAATCTCCGGGGCGGAGAACAAATGCCTCTGAATAAAATCCTGAATAACACCTGATGCTGCTTCCCTCCTCCCCTCCCTCTATTACTAATACCAGTATTACTGTATTGTAAGAGAGAATAATGATGATTCTATGAAATACATTTTTAATAATTATTGGTAGAAGCCTAATGCATATTAACTGCTGTTTCGGGTTAAACAGGCGCGCAATTCCTTTCTAGTATCTGATATATAAAAATCTCTGGTATAAATTTAATTCCGCGCCATTTAATCCTTGTGAATAAGGGTAACATAAGAAATGAAATGTTTGTTAGTAATACAAATCTACCATTCGTTAATAAATATATTTATATTAAAATTATTACTATTATTATATATAATATATGTATAAAATTATTATTATTATATTTATTTTAAATAAATTAATCATATTAAATAGAGAACATCGACCCATATTTGATTAATTTATTTAACACAAATATTAACCGAAGAGTCTTATAGGTCAAAGCTAGATCTAATATTTATTGTGTGATTTTATATACATTTTCAAGTTCACGAAACTGCGCGCCGAATAACTTTTCAATCTTAAAACACAGTTCTAAGTTAAACAAGAAATAGTAATATCACGATATTAAATTAAAAATCAATTTAATAATAATTGATGCTAACAAGCATCTACACGTGAGAACCTTTTCCTCCCAAAAAAAAAAAAAAAAAAAAAAAAAANAAAAAACTAGAGAATTTGTTGCGGAAAATAATACCTCAGCCAAGGATTAAGATTAAAAAGTTATTCGGCACGAAGTTTCGTAAATTTGAAAATGTATATAAAATCACACAATAAATATTAACATCAAGATCTAGCTTTGACCTATAAGACTCTTCGTTTAATATTTGTGTTAAATAAGTTAATCTAAATAATAATAACTTTATTGAGCGTAAAGATTTTCAAAGAATAGTAGAGATGCACATACTATAGTAAAAATATTGGAAGTAGGGTCACTGCACCAGTCGCTGAACAATCACCAATAGATAACTATTTCAGAAAAGTATTAAAATAATAAGACTTTAAAATAATAAATTGTGCGAATTAATTGTATTTTTTATGATCTAATTTTCACAAAAATTTTTTTAGAATATTTTTTATTTAAAAATGTAATTATACAAAAATTTCATACAAATTGAAATAAGAACGCCTTCTACGTTCAAGCTGGATCTTAGTGTTTTTTATAAATTTTACTTGTGTGATGATTTTTATATACCTTTTTTTCTGCAAGTTAGCATCGCTAATTATTAAATTATTTCTAATTTAATAAATGTAATATTACCTGTTCATGTTCAACTTATAGCTGCGTTATGACCGGAAAAGTAATTCGGCGTAGTCGGTTGAATTTGAAAAAAAAAAGATATATAAAAATCACACAAGTAAAATTTATAAAAAGCACTAAGATCAAGCTTGACCGTAGAAGGCGTTCTTATTTCAATTTGTATGTATTACATTAACGGTCGAATATCTCCAATAATAAAAATTTCATTTATATGTTCATTGACTAGTTCAATTTTTTATTTGTTCATTGACTAGTGCAATAGTTATCATCTTATTTTTAAGATGTAAATCGTTGGACTTTGCACTATGAATTACGTCCTCGAAGCCCAACTTGTATGATATTTTCAAAATTAACGACTAATGCAAAAAAATAATATCGTCCGGAATGAATTCCGGACCTCGTGCGTCTAATTGTAAGCGGTCTCACAGTACGAGATGTACCGCTTGCGTTTTAATTTCCAGCCGCTTTACTTTCGCTCGCTGTGCACGTCGTTCGTGTGTAACAACATGCGTACGCGCCATATTAAACGTTGACACAATGTTACATTTACGGCACGATAAAGTCAAAGCGCAGGTTTGCAAGAAAAACTCATGCGGCGCAGCGTCGGGAGGTATGAGCGAAAGAAGGAGAAGGAGGAGAGAAGATGCGAAAAGAGTGTACGAGACACATTATTTTCCAGTCGTATACACAGGATATCATCAGCGCGGAGAGCATCATGCAAGTATGACGCTGGTGCATAACGTAAATTACCTCTCGTATAGCGTAACGTACTGTTAAAATAACATACAGTTACAACACAATTATGTAAAATACTTCTTGTATTTCTTATATAATGTGTCCCTAATTTTTTCCACAGCCTTACGGAGAAAATTTTCTCTTAGAACTTACTCTTAAGATCATATTCGTGTATTTAAAAAAGTATTATTCATGTGTCAAGAAAAGCGATTACTTAATTTTTAGTTTTCTTCTTTTAAGTAACGGTAATCTTTGCAAAGAATGTTTTCTTGATAATATATTCATCATTTACTCGAAACAAATAATATTTATTTAAAATTAATTTCTGTGCAGACACAGAAAAATACATACCGCAAATTATACTGGAATTAAGTAAATATTAATTATTTCAAATAATTCATAAGTTCATTCATCCGCATATCAATCAAGAATTCGTCATAAGTATCCAATTTATTCAAAATACTCTGAATTCCAGTAATTTTATACTTCAATCAAGAATATTAAGTAAAATGAATTTAATTTGCTTATTATTCTGACTTTTTTTCTATAAATTTTCATAATACTCTTCGAATGAGTATAAATTCTTTTTTTTTTTTAGTAGGTATACAATAATGAGTTATTCTAAAATTTGTGATGAGTATTTTAAGACAATTATCAAGAAAATCTTCTTCTTTGTTAAAGATAACTGTTGAAAGAAAAAAAGAAGAAAAGTAAATTGAGTAATTACTTTTCTTAGCATTTAGCAATGAAATTTTTCTGCGGGTAGAACAACAAGGCCTCTGGAGAATTTTACTATAATTTTAGTTGAAATTTAACTTAAAAGTACAGTAAAATTCTTTGAAGACTATATTGTCCTATTACTATGATTTTAAAAGTAAATTCTAAGAGAAAATTCTTTCCGTGTGCATACTTCAGACTTTGGAACACCTTTTTATGGAATATTATATTACTCATCGTTTAAATTTCGCATTCATTCAAGTATTTCGCATTAAAGTATTTTTCATTATAATAAAACAAAAAAAGATTATTAAGTACTTTTTTAGAATTTGTTTTGTTAAAAAAAAACCAGTAAGAGAAGCCGACGATTACTAGTCTGTTCGAAAATGGGTTTGGTTATTATTAGTAAAAATAATACAATTGGCAGAAGTGAAAATTACTGGCGTTGCGTTCCGTTTCTTCCACCAGAAAAATCAGTAGACGATTCCAAATAGTCTGAAACGTCATAAATATTTTCAGGTTTAAAATTACGAACATTTTAATGTTATCGCAAGCTTGCGGTAACATTGAAATGTCCGCAATTTTTAACCTGAAAATAATTTTTCTGACATTTCGCACATTCATACATGCGCTTGAAAAACGCGAAAAATATGGCACGTACCGACCAAACAACAGCAAATGTAGCGGGACAAGGAGAAACGAGCGGCCGGCGCGTCACATCAGCTGAGACAGCAACGAGAGTCGTCCGAATGCACATGTAGATACAATATGATGCGTAGAAATACACTCACTGCCGATCGAAAATTTTGTATCTAACACGATCGCACGACTAAAGGCGTTTCATTTGGCATTCGCGATATTTCACTGAACGAATGAAATATCCAAGCAAACACTCGCACGCGAAATCTTGACGAAGGCACGCGACAGTCACACATTGGATGCTTGGGCTTCATAAACGAATACGATCACTTCTACGTACGACACTGTGTATCGGAGTAACCGTCCGTTATCACATCAGCACTATTCGCGCAAAATCAAAACTTAGAACATACAAGAAGCACGGAATCGAAACGTCGTACGTCCGACCACCGGCGGAGTAACGGGAAACATGGCGGCGGCAACAGCTGACCGTAGTACGGCAGTGTAGCGATAGCGGTAGCGGTGGCGCAGTCGTCGCGGACCCCGATGTATTAGAAGAGTGGGGAGGCGGCCTTGGCGGTGCACGGTGTGGCGCCTGACCTTGCGCTGTCAACGACCCGTCGCGTCGGCCGACGACGTGCACGTGCACCTCGGGTTAATGTGAATGACCGAGGAGAGTGGAGAAGCGGGCCAGTCAGCGCGCGGCGTGGCGCCTACTTACGGGATCGTCTCTTGATCGACTTTTAGAGTTCTACTTGTATCGCACCGCATTACAAACTCTCGTAACTCATTTCAGGGTTGGGTAATTAAAAAATTAAAAGTTAAATAATAAAATTAATAACATTTAACTTAACTTAATTTTAAATGATTTCATTTTTAACTTTAACTAGTTATTTTTGAAACACATAAACTTTAATTTATTAACTTTTTACCCAAGTTAAAAATTTATTAATATAAAAAAAGTTATAAAAGAAAAAATTTTAAAAGAAGGAAACACGAAGAAAAGAAAGAAAGAATTTATAAAGAATGAAAGAAAAAGAAAATAAGAGAGCAAATATATGTATACAAAAGAATGATATAAATTTTTAATAACCGCTGGATTAGGTGTAATATTTTGAAATGTTGATATAACGAAACGCAATGCCAGTAATTTTCATATTTGCCAACTGCATTACTTTTACTGGCAGTAACAAAACTTATTTTCGAACAGAGGGATCGATGATTATGAAATTCGCATCAAGAGCAATATAATGTGATGCAACTCTGTATGCACGGTAACGAAATCCGGAGAAGGAAGAATGGCCTGCACGTGAAACAAGTACTCGCAGAGCTGGAAAAACGCAATACGATACTTCGTTATGTGCTTCTCGACACAGATCTTTTTTCTTCACTAGACGTCACCAGGACTATGAGAAAAATTCGAAAGAAAGAGAGAAAGAGATGGAAAAGGGGGTGACAGGGATAAAAATGCGGTGACGAGAGTTGCCTCGTCGGAAAAAGTCGTTTCACGGCAATTGCACACGTAGCGTTTAAAGAGATACTCCGCAGCGAAATAAATTCCTTTTGTTGCGGATTCGGAAACAAACTGGGCCGATTAAATAAATCTAATCCGAATATGAAGATAATTACATTTTGCCATAATGTATATAATAACATTAGACTGCGAAATTAAAGGTCATAAAAACTTTTTTTGACAATTTTAAATGTTTTTAATATATTTTTGCATGCTGAATATGAATTAAAATCGTCATCTTTAACACCATTTTAACGCTCAAAATTATGTCATGATAGCAAATTTGAATAAAGAATTTGTGTTCAACGGAAAAAAATATATTAAGAACAGTAAAATTGTTAAAAATGTTATCCTTTCAATTTCGCAAGTCCGTGTAATCGTTACGCAGTTGTTTAAAATAATCACTTTTTTACCCACGTTATTAAAATAAGGAAGATAAAAATGTAAGAGTCAATTATACTTTTTGAGAATATTATGTTGTGTCGCATGTAAATTATTCGTGGAATCTTCCTTAAAAATGGCATCCAATGATTCTGTGACATTTTCGGCATTTAATCGTAGTATGCAGAATCGCTGGTTCAAGTGACGATCGTATCTCGCGGGAAATCCGTGTCAACAATGAGAACTCGTCAGTAGAGACATTAAAGGGGACAAACGTTGCACAGCCAAGGGACATATGTATAGAGACGAAACGTTTATTCGAATGCACGTCCAGGAGGAAACTTTATTTTCGAATCTAAAAAAAGGTATGCTCGAACGTGTCCCCCGGGATGCGGCTAAATGCATTTCAATGATGAGAGGATTACTTGCGGAATTTGTGAAAAAGAGGAAAAAAGGAACAACATGGCGTAGTACGTGTGCCACATAGAATCAATAAAATTAAATAATAAAAAAATCGACTTTTTTTGCTTTAAGATTTTATAGATGATTTTCTATAGATTTTTGGCTACTTAACATAAATCTGGGTATAAAATGTTTCTGTTACGTCAGGATTTTGAGAAATTTGCTATGAAAATTGCCAAAAATCGCAATTATGGCATTTTTCAATAATTAATAACTCCGGATTAGGAATATACAAATTTACGCAAGATTTGAGATAAAAAATCTAAACTCTGTTGCTATAAGATAAAATAGAAACGAAAGTAGTTTTAAAGTTACACCTAATCTCACTTATGTCTATTTCCACCAATGTAGATTAACTTTGATCTTACAATTAGTTTAACTTACTTTTTATCTTTTCTAGTTCTAAGCATTAGAAAAAGATAAATAGTAAGCTGAACCGAGATCATGTTAATCTACATTGGCAAGAATGGACATTAAACTGACCTTATCTAATAATCTATCTAATTTATGAATCCATTCAGAGGCACATTTAGATCTAAAAGACAAATTTCCACGAAATATGACTTTAAAACTATAAAGAATTTGCTGCGAAAAATAACACTTTAGCCAGAGATCGAACTTAGAACCTATTCTTATTATTATTTATGTGTGAATTATATGTCATCAGAAATTTGTCATCACACTTTCTCGATCTCATGAGTTCCTTAAAAAATTTAAATAACTTTATTTTGAGATAAAATGTAATAACATCTACAACGAGCAAATGAATATAAAAACTCAGATTTGTAAATCATATAGAGAAATTTTTAAGTAATAGTCAGGTTTGTAAAAACTTTTATTGAAGAATTTATTCGTGCGAATTAAATGTCATAAAAAATTCATCATCATACTTTCTCGCTCTCAAGAGTTTCTTAAAAATTTAAACGACTTTTGACTGTACGACAAAGTATCAAAATTCAGAGTATAAAAATTCAGATTTGTAAATCATGCTTTCAAAGATTAAATAGTTTTCAATTAATTTGATTACAAAGTCATATCACAGCTTATAACTGCTGCATGAAAAGCGCGTCAAAATGAAATATCAAGTTGTACAGATTCCTTTAACGATAAACTTCGTCAACGCCATCGTTTGTCATGTAATCATCTTGCCCCCGAGTACTAGACCGCAAATGTTACGACGGCATTTCCTGGCCGGAAACGTTGAAACTCGAACGCGTAATGCACTCCACCGCTCGGTGCAACGTGGAAAGAAAACGCGTCGCGGAAAGTGGGTGACGGGAGAGCGCAGGTAAGGAGGGAAATTTGTGAGAGCGTTGGCTAAGGGTGTAACCCGGTCGATAAACCGGGGTGGGTGCGGTCTTTCCTCATCCCCCTGGACCGACAACCCCGACCCCGACCCCCAGTCCAGAGTCACCCCCTCCCCTTCCCTGACCCCTTCGCCCCTCTCTTGCATCCGAGTCGACGACCGAACGTCGCTGCAGCTGCAGTCTTCGCGAAGGAATTTCTCGTTCTCTCAACAACGTCAACCCTCTTCGACCTCCTCCACGACATCAAACAATCCCTCCCTCTGTCTTCATCCCGATGGGATGTATACGGGAATACGGGTAGGTAAGATATGGCAGCGCAAAAGTTTCCGGAAAATTAAGCAATGCGAAACGCAGGTGATTTATTCTTATTCCGAATAGCAGTTTTTAAAGGATTCAACCGATTATGAATAAAAAGAGTTGACTTTTCACAAATTTTCACGCCATTGCAATTTGATTTTTCGCAAAGTCAGGATTACATCGTTATCTCGTATTATCGTTACATCGTATTGCGTATCACTATTTTTAAAGAAAACAGGAAAGTACGAAGGTTACAGTAGCAATTTTTAAAAGAATTAACCGATTATGAATAAAGAGTTGATTTTTTACAAATTGTCACGTCTTGCAATTTGATTTTTCGCAAACTTCAGGATTACATCGTTATCCCGCACTGAGAGAAAAGACTGAGAGAAAGAAACAAATCACATTTGTTGTCACTACATTTACAAATATTTGTTGAATTAACAAAATCTTTCCTCTCAATGCGTATCTGAAAAAGAAACAAGAAAGTACAAAATCGAGCCCTTCAAAGAAAAAGACTTTATTACATTACCGGATATTGATACTCCATGCGAGTGAAAGTCGGAACTTTTATCGTATTAAATTCATGCACCCGGATGTGCCGACAGGGACGCACCCACGGTGCAAGGGACGCATACAAGTGCACGATGCGCGATGTTAGTGCATTTCCCGCGGGACAGATCGAGGAATATAAGCTTTCCTCCGCTCTCGGTTCGCGAGGTCAAACGGCGACCGACAGTCGAGGGTATGCGAGTTCGATGGTGAAAGACGTTTTTCTTGGACTTTTATCTCTTATCGTCACGTCGAATCCCTCGCTTTCCACTTTCTGAAGCGCTCGCAAAAACTGCCGATGTTTACCGAATACTGTGTTAAATTTAGTAAATTACACGAACAGAACGTACAGAATATTTAGGGTATTTCAATATTTTAGGAGTTGACTTTTGAAGTCATTTTATAAATAAAAAAGTTTATATGATTATACAGTCTCAAAGGCCTCGTTTTAGAAAAATATAGTTTATTAAGAATTATAGAAAATTGTCTTTTAAAATAGCTCTTAAACACATAAGGTTTCTTAACGACAAGATTATTCGTTTTTATTTCTTACAGAGTCTTTGATTGTATTTATGTATTAATTTTTTAAAACACGAAAAGGTTTTAAAAAATTAATACATAAATACAATCAAAGATTCTGTAAGAAATAAAAACGAATAACGAAGAAATATTTGACCAATAAGAGCTGACACTAGTCGTTTATGTGCAATTAATCAAGTTATTAAATTTAAACGATTAATTAAAATATTAATCTTGGAAAGTTCATTCGGAAAAAAAGATTTGCTAAAGTATCTAAAAATTTAGCTAGATATAGATCAGAAAATAATTGTATTCATCCATTAAGACTAGCGAAATAATTATAAAACAAGTTCTAGAATGATGAGCAATGCTGCAAAAAATTTTTACAAACCAGCAACTAACTTGAGCACCTTACATGCTTATTTTAATAGTCTAACAAAATTATTTTCAAGTCTGTATTCAACTAAATTTTTAATAAAATCATTCTTTCGTGCAATTTCTTTTCGAAGTGTTAACTTTGAATTTTATATAAGTATATACAGAAAAAACAATTTTGCTACATTATCTAAACATTTGTTATTAACCATATACACAGTTCGGAAAATAATTTTCTGTTGGATTATCAAAATAATTATGTAGGACGCTCAAGCATGATGATTTTTTGTTGTAATAAGTTTTGACAATCTAGCAATCAACTTAAACGTCCAATATAATTTTTGGAATGTTTCAACATAATTATTTTTAGATTTTTTTCAACAAAAATTTTGTTCTTTTCATGTGTCTTTAAGTTAAATTAATCATCTTATTCCGATCTTTGGCATACAAGTTCCAAGTAATAATGCATTATCTAACTCCGTTTATACGCCATTAATTTTTTACGAAATGGCGATTAAATAAATCAAAACATTCTTCTAAAATATTGAAGTATGTATAAAAGATGACATCATAAGATCGTCTTTTCGAGCATTATAAAAATTCAAGTTTTAATAAAATTTTGACAATGTTTTATCACAATCTTATTGCGCTTTGCTATCAAGAAATCGCATTTAGTCTAATTTAAAATTCAGAAATTGTAATTCTCGTATTTCTCCTAATTGCAATATGATATTCAAACCGATTATTTCGAGTTAGGTTCACTCGCCTCGTTTCTCAATTGCACACACGTATAATGATAAATCCGATTGTGCGTAAACTGTTTTTCGTTTATTGATTTTCTTCCTTCTGCAGACCAGATTGGTCCCGCACGTCAACCCCCGATGAGAAAGCGTAATTCGCCCCGCGTACTCTGGAAAATAAACAAGTGGCACGACGGAGAATTCGCGAGTGAACTCAGGGAGGCGCAACCTCAGGGTGGGTGAAACTTCGATGTGAAACTTTGCTTCGATTCAACGTCATTGACTCACCATAATTTCGTGGCTCGTAGAATTTCGTATGGTCGTAAGGGTTTACTCAAGGGAAAGTTCGTCTGGAGCAAACTCAGACGGTTTCGCCTATCGATCCTCCCGCCGCACTTCTATTGTTCGTTTAAATTGAAGAAATTGAGGCAAAACTGTACGAAATTACTTAATAATTAACGTAACGGAAGTTGCCCAGAAGATTGTCCTCGATTGTCACAAGAAATTGGCTCGAGATAATCGAATTCGCGGAACACGAATTTTTGCACAAACCCATCAAACGTCTTTCAACGCAAGAGCGATTAATTCCTTATTATATTGTAGATAGACAGAAGGAGGATCCAGGAAGGAAGTCACTAAATTTTGTTGTTAATCAAGGTTAATCAGTGCAATTGATCCATAAAATAAGAAGCTTCCATTTATGGAATAATTGTCGGTTCATGTTCATAAAAACATTCTAAATTCAGTCTATTTGCTGCTGAGAGGACGTTTACTGTTGCTCAATAATTTTTTAATCTTATCCATATTTTATTTTCGACAGCGCGAGAAATATTAAATATTGTTATAATCATAATTATAGTGACAAATTATTAGCTGAATAATTTATGTATGTTATACAAAATGCATCTATTATATATTTTTATCGATGTCATAAATGGAAAAGCAATATCACTTTGCTCTGAGATGGAAATAAAAAAGCGAGCTGTAAAGCTTTCTGTGGAAAAATCTTGGAAATGGCGGATCTCAGAGGCGTGAGAAATTTATGCATTAAAAGGATCATGGATATATTGACTTAATATAACGAGATTAAAACGAATTTGCCATAGAAACACCCCATTTGCCGCGAATTTTACATTAATTGAACTACCCGGGGAAATAAAGATTAAAAGTTGAAATGTAAAAGGATTAAAACTTTAGACCATACTATTAATTCGGTCGCGAGTTTAAAGAATTTCAGCAAGATTATGATAAGCAGATTGTGAAGTCGTATTGTGTCACTACACCAGTAAACAATAAATAAAAAATTCACGATATACATTCACGATTGTATTATATGATAATGCGTATATGAAGAAAAAATTAATAATAACAAATATTTATTCTTAATACTTATTCTTTAAAAATATTATGTTACTTTTAAAAAATAAGAAAAAATTAGTTTAGATTAAAACAGTGAAAATGTATGTGTAAAAAAATACTAATAAATAACCGATGAGCTTTAATTAATGACTGATGCATACTAGTAAATAATTAGAGTAAAAGCTTTCCATTTAACAGAAAAAAAATTCATATTTTAATAAATATAAATGTTTAATTAAATACCTTTTACAAATTTTAATTTTCATTATATGTATTTATTTTGTATAAATATTAATAATACATATTTATAAAGAATAGACTTTTATACACGTATTTTTATAATTCTAATCTTTCGTAATCATAACTTTGATAAAAACACAACCTTTTTACTTTAATATCTTTGATAAAAGTATAACTTTTTCAATTAAAATAAATGAAACTTGTTTTACTTAATACTATTCACAGAAAACTACACAAAATAGTAACAGTTCTTCGGTATTACTTAAACTTGCAGCATCTTGCAATGCTCTTACCCAGTAGGAAAATCTGCAGTATTTCTTGTTTTTCTAATTCTTTCCTCTAGATTTCAACATAATAATTGCATTAAAACAGAAATAAATACTGTAAATAATGTACTGTAAAAAGATAAAAAAAAGATAAAAAAATGTTAACCTATCATTTTGTTCATATTCATATAATAAATATATTCTTTTATTAATTTATTATTTTTGCTACTTAAAAATAATGATTTTATAACAATGATTAACTTTTTAAAAATATCAATATAAAAATTAAGAAGGTCAGTATTTACCCTAGGTACGTAAATATCAAATTACAACCTCTAATCTGTTGATACTTGAACATGAATGATCATTCAGTGATACGTCGATTTCACATTTTTATTTGTTCTGCGACAAGAGTTTAAGAATTCTGAAATTTGGACTACTCGAAAATGCTACTTGAGCCAAATTTCTTGTGTTTGCTGTAATTAATTTTTCGTTTCGGTGATTATTTTCTCACTTGACTGCGGCTTATCATTTTGCATCGAACTATTTGTTATTAGCAAAATATCCATTAAAAAAGAAAAGTATTGTAGCTACTGCACTATTTGCTGAACAATAGCTAATGACCGATACATCATTTACTAGTACAAATTAGAGTCCTAGATAATCATAGAGGCATTATTTCACAATCGATATGTCGATATATAGTATTATGTTGAGTACTATCAGTATTATAAAGAGAAGAAGTTAAAAAGAAAGATTTAAGTTTATAGGAAATAAACAACACTTTACATACGCAGTACTTTATTTTCAAAAATATATCTTCAGAAGAAAGAATCATACTACAATATAACTACTAAGAATGTTAGGTTAGATTAAACTAAGTTTACACACAATTCTAAGTGTACATTTCAAATATTTATTTACACAAATGGGAATTCCATAATAGCTTTATTTATACTGCATGAATTATTACCACCACGTTTACAAAAACTGCACACTTATTTCCCCCTCATTTCATTTTTCTTGTAATTATTAGATGAAATAAGGATCAACACGGAGTGGTTATTACATGATTGACAACCAATCAGCGTAGGACGTTCAATAATGCCTCTCTGATTACCTAGGACTTTAGTATAAATGAAAACGGAATGAACTAATATTTGATACAATTTTAATTAAAAGTATTAAAAAAACAAGTAAAATACATTAATAAATAATAAATTACATTTGATGATATACGATCCCAAAAAGATTGATTTTAAAGTCTTTAAAAATAAATATTTTATATAAAAGTTATTTTGTTAATACATGTATTTCATTTTACTTACAGTAAACTGTAAGGGTAAATTCATTAAAGCGTACTTTTTCTTTCTTACTTAATAATTATTTACATTTCCAAGAAAAAAATAATATTCTGATCAAAATCTGTATGGAAATTAAATCCAAAAATATCAATTAATTAGCAATTTATTATATTATTTTAAAGTCTTATTATTTTAATATTTTTCTCAGTTATTTATTGATGACTGTTCAGCAAATAGTGCAGTAGCTACAATACTTTTCTTTTTTAACGGATATTTTGCTAATAACAAATAGTTCGATGCAAAATGATAAGCCGCAGTCAAGTGAGAAAATAATCACCGAAACGAAAAATTAATTACAGCAAACACAAGAAATTTGGCTCAAGTAGCATTTTCGAGTAGTCCAAATTTCAGAATTCTTAAACTCTTGTCGCAGAACAAATAAAAATTGCTCGCTAAGCGACACTTTGTGGGAAGCGTTTCAAAATTGTTTGTCCGGAAATGTAAACGTTTACGGAAAATTTAACCGGCTGATAGCGAACGCTATTTTCACGCCAAAAGTTTTAATTAATTGTAAGGTTTGAAGAGGATGCAATCGGCGCGTGAAAGTTAATGAATTTCGTGCTCAATGTCTTTCGAGCGACGTGAACTTTGGAAATGAAACAGACGAAATTGAGAAAATGTGGAATACTGATGACTAAATCCAAGAGGAAATTAGTTCGAAGGTATCACAGTTTCCTTTCCACAAACCGCTCTATTCAGTTCGGAAGAAATATAGTTCGTGACGAGACAATGAGAATACCAAGTAAAAAGTTAATTAGTAACGTCCGTCTTTATATTCCTTTATGAAATTTCTTTTATAAAAGTACAAATATGTAAGTAAAAATATACAAAAAATAATTCTAGTATCACATAAAACAATAATGGGCTACGTAAAAAACAAGATTTTATTTCTAAAAGTTTTTCATATTGTTATATTTAACAAATATTCTAAATATATAAAACTACTCTTTTTATATTATACGAGTACATATCACTCATATTCCATATTACATCCCATTTTTTAGATCTTCTTATTTTCACACTTTTTACTTTTACTTTTACGATTCATGCAAGATTTTAGTGCTATAAATAACATGATAAAACTTTTAAATGTGTAATATAAATAAAATAATTTTATATGTTTAAAATATTTAAATTTAACAATATAAATAATAATTTATAGCATTAATTGTTATTTTATGTGAGTTTTAATTGAGTAGTGGATTTTACTTTATTTTTATTTTTTCAGTTTACACACAGATCTCCGAGTAAATCTTGGAGGAAATCTTTATCGCTGAAATTTTAATGAGAAACGTCGGCTGCTCGATTTTCAATATTAAATGCTACTCAATATCAAACCAAGTTAATTAAGTGTATCTGGTAAAGCACCAAGTTTCATTCTATATTAATTCTAAATTAAACTTCTGTTAAGAACCACTTAAAATTAATTGAAAAATTAACGTGCTACGGCGCAGACGTCGAATTGTGTCATTGTAATTACACAGTCTCATATAAAAAATATTTAGTAAGAAAAAGGAAATGAAAAAATACACGCATATCGGAAATAATGTCACAGCTCCATAAAAAATGAAAACAGTGAATTTTTGTATTTTTATAAACTTACTAATTAAGCGATAAAATTGATCGCGATATGATGCAAATATTAAATTACGATTTTTTTTTTAGCAGTACACAGTTGTTTCTCGTTCGTTTAGAAAACAATGCGGGTTTCAGTGTCAAACAAGTATTTCGAGGTTTTTCGAAAATGCTACGCGTCACACACTTGGTCGAATTTATTTTTGCAGATTTCTACATGCAACACGAGTGTTTTTTCACAAAAATTGGATCTGCTATCTTGCGAGAGCTAGCTGCACAAATATTGATACCGATGTTTGCACGAGCGGAGCAGTAGTGATCCGAGGCGCGTTTTATCCGAGGCACGTTTTGCGGCAGGGTAAGTGGAGCAGGCATGCGAATGGTAAGCCCGGCCAGTCTCTTTACTACGGAAAGGAACGGAGTCCCTGCGAGCGCCAATGTCGATATCGCAGCTCGCTGCTTGCCGCCCGTGGTTACAAGCCATGTCACGTCATTCACGCCGAGCTTATCGGCATTCGTTTATTTTATCTTCAAAGAATTTCGCCATTCGCGCGAAAGACAGCTTGTCTCTGTCTGACGTGCGTCGGATATTTCAAATTTTGTTAATTATTGCTAAACAATTGTAGAGAAATGTCGAAGGTTACACGCGCGTTTATTTGCACACGAGCGCTTTGCGAAGATAAAGCGATCGTATTCCGAGAGAAAAACGGAAATAGAAATATAAAATTTAATTTCGCGTAAATTTTTATAGAGTTCGCAAATAGAAAGTGTTGATACAACCCAGTGCCAAGAATTAAAAAATAATAGGAGAATATAAATTTGTAAAAACAAGATTCGTGAAAATCTTACAACTAATTAAAGAAGAGCTTTCGGGCAACTGGATCTTTATGCTGATATTTCTTACATTGAAAAAAAATCTTGTTGAATTAATTAAAAATCTGATAGATTCAACTAGTAAGGAAATGATGTTAAAATAAATATATTTACTTGAACATAACAAATTTTTTTTTAATGTAAAATTATTTTAAATATAATCTTAAGATGTCATACATCAATTACAAAATCGTAGCATCTTAAGACATTACTCAAGATGATCTTGAAATAAGAACAGACTATGAATAACGGCCTTAGATGCTTCGACCAGTGAGGCATATGATGACATTTTTCGCAACAACCGGTAATGTTTAAATGAACGCTTGTCAAAGGCACATATAATAAATGGTAACAGGAGAATAGAGACCGATATGTACGTGAAAGCACAACTAATTAAAGATGAGCCTTATTCGTCATAGCTGAATCTTCTCTTGTATGATTTTTATACTTTTCTAATTTATCCAAGAATAAGAGAGATTTTATTTGAAAATATTTGAAAGGAAAAAATTGATAAATAACTTATGATACGACACGATATTTCTGTATTTGTCGTTACGGATAAAACCAAATCATCGTGAGTGAATACAAATTTACGAATTTTTACATAATTGATAGCGTTAATGTACAATGTTAATTAAAAATCAATGTATAAGCTTTGGTGCGCCCGATACACGTTATAAATATAACGTGCAAGTGTGTGACCTTTCGATTAGTCTGTCGATGAGCTGCTGTAATCGCTTAACGCGTAATCGCGAAAATCAAGTTAGCGACCATATAATATTGTGGATGACACGTCATTAAATTGTGGACGGCGTATTGCGTCCATCAACGTAATGTAGCGTATATTTCAAATACGCATATTGTGCACGTTAAAGTGCTGATTATAGATCTACACATTTCATTACCGATGCTCTCAGAGATGCTCTTCAATATTTATAATTTTAAATCATATTGTCACGCTTTAACATTACACAATATACATATAGCGATATTTTTGTCACAATGTCTTAGCAACAATGAAAAGATCTCGTAAAATATTTTAAATAAGATATTAATCATTTTTTAATTTATCTTCCAACGCATTTTTTAAGCGTGCGAAGGATTACGTGCATTGCTATATAAAATATAAACTTTTAAATACGTTATTAAAAATATCGCGCATATCGTCGCGTAGAAACTAATTGAATATACAAGTCGTTAAATGTATTCTGTAGTAAAACTCTTGCGCGTGCAAACGAAGAAGCAAATGAGCATACGAGCAAGATAAAAATGTAAACGAGCGAAAGTGAAACTTATATTTTGCGAAAGTTATTTTATAAGAATGAAACAATGTTTGGAATAAGATAGATAAAATTAAATTAGGTAAATGTGCATAAAAGAAACAAAAAATTGATAATCTTAAAAGGATCAGTATAAAGCTAACGTATTTTCTAATTTTTTAATTAGAGTGATACGCGAAGCTTTTGCCTTGTAAATGACATAGACAGAAAGAATAATTTTATTACAGCTATCTATCTAAATAAAAATTTAGATAGATACAGATCAGAAAATAATTTTATGTTGGGCCATCAAAATAATTATGTAGGACGCCCAAGCATGGTAATGTGCAAATAGTTTTGACATTCTAACAACTAAGTTAAACATCCGACAATTTTTTAAATGGTTCAACATAAAATTATTTTCAGATCTGTATTTTAGCGAAATTCTTTCAATGTGCTTAATCTCATTTATTTCCGTGCCGTATATAAAATTCTATGAAACACGAGAATTTTAAAGTTTCAAGTTTGCAGGCGTGAAAATTATTAAAAATAAAATTCTTGAAAATTATATTGGAAGTTGTCAGCAACGAGAACAGTCAAGAGAAAGCTTTAGCAAATCAACAGAAGACATTAAATTAATATAGATATCTATATATCGATTTATATAGCTCTAGTATGACTTGTTTCTTAACCGTTACATTTTTCATGTTCCCGAGGACTGTCGATATTTCAGCAAAATCGCCTGTGGTCTTTTTGGCTCGGATTTAACACACGTCTGACTTCATCTCGTTCCTTTCGGCTCAAACAAGTGCATCACCCGGTACCACCAACCGCGAGAAAATCGACAATAAATCTCCGGCATATCCTGCGCTACGTCGATTCGATGTAATATTGGTTTTATTCAGCATTAACGGTTTACTTTATCTTTTTCATAAAATCGTTTTATTGATTTTATATTCACACTCATTAGCTTCGATTTTATTATTACTATAACGAGGAATTTAATATATGTATCAAAGGTGCAATATCATTACAATATATTTTCACAATAATTAAACATTTTTAAATCATTAGTTTTATTTTCAAGTTGTTTTTTCAAAAGTAAAAATTTTGCTCTTTTATTAAAATATATTAAAATGCCAATGGAAAAATTGTTTTTCGAATTAAATTTCCTTATAATATAAACAGAAATGTTTTTCTGACTATATGTTTTTTTGATTTTAAATCTTTAAAACAATATCTTACACGATAAATGTTTAATTTGATGAAAAAGCAGATGATACAAATATTAATCGATATGTGTGCTTCATTTTTTTGTATTACGAAAAGGAAATTAAATTACTTTTCTTGTAAGATTTCTATTGGGCTCTTATTAGAATCCCAGAAGATATCTGAATATTTATAACACGGATTTTTCCGAATTATATTCCGGGTTATTCAGTGTGTTCTGAATTATTTATAATAGTATGTCGATTATATCCTGTCAATAACATATCGTCAGTAATATTTTATAAAACAACACTGGAAAAAATAGAATCTGTATTAAAATAAAGAGCTCTAATTATATTATATTGTCTAATTGTCACGCAACAGTATTGTTGAATTAATACTTTAAGCTACTTAATATTTCAGTACCACAAAAGTCGAAATTCATATTAAATAAATAAATAAAATTTCACTGGTTTATTTTTAAATATGCATGAGGATAAATTCGTTGAAATTGGCGGAAATGAAATTTGACTTCCACCTTCCAATCGGCCGACGGTGGACCACCGTCAAGTGAGCGCATCGCATTAATTGCGTCGGATGGTGTTCCCGAGTTTCATTTCGCGGCGTAAATTCGACCGTAATATGCAATGCCGGTCCGAAATTACACACATCGCGACGCGCACAGGGTCCAAATGAATGAACTTTTCGTGAGTTGTAATTAAAATACGTCACGGCGCTATACATGTAGTCAGTTTGCGTGTACGCGAAGCTATAGCGAGCGTCCACTATTGTAGCGCGCGCCAACAAGATTTCTCGTCGTGTCGTCGTATTGTCGGCGTAGACGGCACTTTTTATCAAATTTACGACGATCCGAGGAGGTACGTCGTGCGGAATGCACCAAAGGGCTTCGTATCTCTAACCTAGAGGATATGTCTTTCATAGAAGGTGACGGAAGTAGAGGCCGGCGAGCGAGAAAGGAGCTGTGGGCTGTGGGTGCCCTTTAGGGATTCGAACGGAACGGAACGAAACGGTCTGAAAGAACAGCCCAGAACAGCCGACTGCTGCTCGAGACTTCTGAGCACGTAGCTCGACGCTCAGAGAGATGAGAGAGCAGAGGAGTAGGGAAGCTTACGAAAACGACGGAAAGGCCCTCCGAGCTCCGAGCTAGCGTAGCGCCGGCCTTCCTTTTGTCTTCATTCGTTCGTCCTCCTTCTTTCTTCCCGCCTCTCCCAGCATCCGTGCTCCGTACCGCTATACGTTACTTCGTTTCCCTCCGTTCGCGTAAAAATTCCCTCAAGCCGTTCTCGATTGCGGCTACGCCCGGTCTTTCGCCTCCTCGGACCGCAATACGCCCGGTATACTTAAAATAATAAATTTCAAAGCGAACGCAACCTGTCGCGAGCTCTGTTTACAGTTTTACCCTTTCACGGAACAATTTGTCTTAGCGCGGAGAGTTGAATAATGGGGAAAGAATCGTGAACCATGCGGGACGTAACATAATTCTTAAGAGCGAGCTGTTTAAAATTTTTCGGTAGCTAACCCAAGCTCGTTTTCTCGAGCGCGGTCCCCCTCTCCCCCCATCCCGGAGTGCTGTATGTATATTCGTACGCACGTGGCCCACATCTCATACAAAGTTAAAAGGACTGAAAACGGAAATTCACAGCAATAACATCTCTCAGTGCGCCAGAATAAAAGCAATATCTACAAAGTGCACCGCGATGAGAGAGGCGCGAGAGCAGCTGCGGCAGACGAGAACGGAAGATGGGAACGGGGAGAAAAAAGGAAGACGAGACTTCATATGTGTATCGCGGGAAGAAAACGGAATGATCGTCGATTAGATCGACCCCGCGAGGCCGCGACGACGCCGCTCAATTATTCAAATGTACTTCTCCGGTCTCGCGGCCTTCTTACGGTCCTCATCGGCCACGATGACGCGACACGTCTCTTACTTCTTTCTCTCTTCTCCTCGTTTCTTTCATCGGCGAGTGGAGGAGATGCCATTGAGACCCGGCGGCGCGCGGCGGCCGCCTCGCGTGATGCATTCGTGAATGATGCGACGAGCAAATGCACTGCACCGTGTCGATAATGCCTTTGAAACCGTTCGACGATTGTGCCTGTCGTAACCCGTTTTTTTCCTCTCTTTTTTTTCCAATTTACGAACGATCGTCGCGAAATGCTTTTTCCGTCGGATTTATTCGCGACAACGTGCCGATTTATTTCGTGCGGTGATTACACGCGTCTCTCGAAGCGAATCTAGTTGCGTATCAGATCTTTCACAGTGCTGAAATGCGAACTTACAAGAGAAAATTCTCAACTCGGAAATTTAAAATATTAGGAAAAAATACGCAGAAAATATCCCTTCTGATATATAATAAATTATTTTCTTGCTGCCCTAATTCATTCTGAAGAGGTAAAATCAAGTTCTTAAAATTGGCACAATTTTTATTTTTGTTTAAATAAACTAAGCTACAAAATTTGACTATTTTTATATATCGCGAATGTGAATAGTTATTTCCGATTTAGCGAATAATTATTTGCCTTCTGAATACGTTGTCAAAATTTGGCTATAAATGTGACAATTTCGGGGAAAACAATAATTTTCAGGGTTTGTCGTTTTTGGTCTCTTTGATGTCATTTTTCTCAACATTGTGACGTGATAATTAAATTTGGTCAACCTATCCCCGTTCAACGGGCAAAAATACATAGAAAATAACTATTTACACACTGATACAAAAAAAAAGATCAATTTTGTAAGTGTGCATGGGGAAAAAGTTATTTTCAAATTGCTCTATTTAGAAAACAAAAAATCATATTGAAAAGAACCAAAATGCATTTTAAAGGTAAAAGTTGATATTTTTATGTGGCATTAACGAAATTTATAAAAAAAATTGTGTTTCAACGTTATAAAAATTCTTAAAATTGTCATTTTTGGCCTCTATGATGTCACTTTTCTCAAAATTATTAACTAGTCATCAACGAATTCATATTCAGCAGATAAAAATTCATAAAAATCATTATTCAATTTTTAAGATACAAAAGTTTTGTTGTCCAGTGTTATTAAACAATATTAAACATTTACATTTTGATAAGTTTTCTCTATCAATAAACCTTATTAAAAATAAATAATTAAATTATTTAATAAATAATTTTCTTTATGAAATTTTGTTCTATTTCCTTTTATTAATGAATAATAAAACGAAAACAAAATCTGTGCCATTTTTCAGGGGTTGATTTTACTCCTTCGAGTGAATTCAGATAACGAAAAAATAGTTTGTTACATATCGAAATATTCTATATGTATTGCCAGTTTCATTATTTTTACATTTCCGAGTTGGAATAGACGACTCTTTTTAAAACTTGATGAGATGAGCGCAGCATGAATTTAATTATCATCCTTAAAATTAAGATTGCCCCTTTTTTTTCGACGATGCTGCAATTCATGACAATGCATTGCTCTCTCGCTTCATTGTACTGATACGATTCATCTTTTATACACGGCATTTTGCGTACACTGTATGCAATCCAATTGAACTTAAAAGGTATTAAAGATAGGAAAAAAATATAAGAGAGAATAAAAGAAAAAGGACAATGCTTTCGAGAAGAATTTTAAGATCAAAATAGATTTTTTTTTAGACTTGTCACGAACTTGTTAAAAGCCGCTTACGTAGATTACACAGAAGAAAAGCATCATAACGGAACTAGTTATTTCCCGCAGTTTTTTAGACGTTGAATATGAATCCGGTTTCTAAAGTTCCCCATTTCGTCACAGATTTAAGAAATATGCAAATAAAGTTGCAAATAGGAATATTTTCACGTATTTCGTCATAATTACGACGTGTAACATGTTGCAAAAAGTTTTATTACAATCAAAATTAAGTACCTTATTAGGACTTTCAGTCATCAAAAAAAATTATTTGTGTCGGCTATCATTTATAAAATATTTATGATGAAAAGGTCTCTCTATATCAATGGCATTTTTATATATCTCGAGTTTAATCTTAAATATCTTATTAATCATAGCCGACACAAAGTATTCTTTTTTTAAAGTGTCAGTAATACTTACATACTTAACATACTTAATTTTGAATGTTATAAAACTTCTCCAGCACGTATCGTAATTATGATACGACGAAGTATGTTAAAACAGCACTTTTTCATAACTTCAATTGCGAATTTCTCAAAATAGTGACGTGGTGGCAGTTTGAAAACCAAATTCGTATTCAGCATCCAAAAACTAGAGGAAATAACTAGTTTCATTCTGGGGTTCGAGAAAAAGTCACTTTTTGTTGTAATCAAATTATCAAAAGCGGACCGTAACTATTTTTCTCCCGGTCCGCCTCTCGCATTATCATGAACCACAGAACCACACATCGTCGCGACGAAGTTAACGACATTTCGAACGATGTAGCTGACGTCATGTGGCAACTTCGCGCGCGACAGAAGCGTAATCTACAGATGTAGGCCGTACGTAGAGACGGGAGCGTAGCAGAAAATTCCCAGCTGGTTAGGCGAGAAGAAGCCGCCGCAGCCGCCGCAGCCG
>QKQZ01013388.1:24337-36064 GCA_003595255.1 Solenopsis fugax
CCGCAGCCGCCGCAGCCGCCGCCAAGTAAGCCCGTGGCACTCAGGCCTGTTGAAACATTTACGGCACGGACGCTCACGCTGCCGTTGCTCTCGTGCATTTTCCATCAGGTGGCGAGCGGAGAGAACGCGGATAGATTAACTTCAACGAAGCCTCCGAGGCATCGGCTGAATTAGGGACCCGGTTCCGCCGCGCCGCGCACGGCAAACGCAATTTATCCGCAAGGATCGGCAAGCAGCGCGGAGGCGGCGCGCGGCGCCCGCAATTAGGTCATCGACGTGGGTCACGGTGGAGATCAATTTAAAGGCCGTCTGCATGCCGCAGCCGCCGCCGGCTCGAATGAACGCTCGCTGGGAGATGACTTTCAAGGTAAAACGTGCATCGCCTCGCGAACTTACGGGGAAACGCCAGGGTGACGGATCAAAAAATAGAGTTGACTTTGGCTTGCAACTGTACTGTTAATAACTTACATAAAACCTTTAATTTAATACGAATTTAAAATTTACATTATTTTACTACATTGAGAGAAATCGTTTGGTAGTATAGTGATCAAATGAATTTTATAGTTACTGGTACCAAAAACTTTGTTACATTTAACAAAAAAACCAAAAACTTTTTGTAATTTGTTGTACGAAAATAATTATTTGGTTAAGACTACAAATTGTTTGGTCAAAACAACTATATATTTAGTAACTATCACTATAAAATTCATTTGATCACTAATCAACCAAACTTTGGTTGATTTTACAAAACATTTCTCTCAGCGTATATATTTTTTAAAAATAACATAAAAAGGATTAATTTATCGTAACTTTCAACTTTCGATGGCCGCCATTTTATTAAAAATTATTATTTTCGAGAAAGCTCCGATCGAACGATAGCAACATCATTTAGAATTAAAATGACACTAAGATCATTTATTTTAAAAATCTAGAAATGAAGATTTCATGTTAACGGATTTTTAAAAGACTTTTTTTAATGTTCTATATTTTTGCGATAAATTAATATTTTTTAATCCATTTCTTTTAAATATATAAAATGTAAATTTTAAATTCGTATTAGATTAAATGTTCCATGTAAATTATTAATAGCACAATTGCACGTCAAAGTCAACTCTATTTTTTGATCCGTTACCCTGGCGCTCCCCCTTAATCCTCAACAAACTTAATTCCGCGCTGTGATATAGCGACGTCATACTCGTTACGTTACGATAAAGCGGAATCGTCGATGAGAGAATACGTATGTAGATTTCTCATCCTTGGAAAATATAAAATCAATTATTCCTCGAGACGGAAATATATAATTTTTTACAATCTCGCCAATTAAATGTTCGATATTTCAGTAACTAAGTAAGCCGCCAATTAAAATTCTATTTTAGCGAGCCTATTTTAAATTGGAAACCTATCTGCAGTTAGAATGATATTCTTTCGCATTTAATTCACGGAAAGTCTCCCCATCATTTTTCATGATTCCAGTGACGGTTAGCATTTTCGCGAATAAAAATCCCGCGTTTAATATAGATGCTGATGAATCGCGCGGAAACAGCCATTTAATCAACATTATTTATAGGAAAGAACGAAAAGTTGGACTTATGTAAATGTGCCTATGCATACGTAACACGCTCCTATTACTGCATAACTTATATTGCTGTTATGCTTGTAAATCATAAACGACAAAGAAGTGCGACGTAAACATGGTGAAGCAGATACAAACGATTACGATATCGCGCATCGCCGCAACAGGGAGCGCTTTCAGGAGCTTCTGTAATGCTTATCGAGAATGACGTTTCTGCATTCTTGAGAAACGCAGGAAATATTTTACCGCGGGATATTTAAATTATTCAAACCGCGCCTCCTTGTCCGCTCTACATCGATTTCAAGTATACCTTAAAATACATGCCGACATGTATCTTTTTTTTTCATAAGCGCACTCCAGAAACGGAGTTTATTAACCAAGATATACAGACTACTTTATACGTCATAAAATTAGTCATTTATTATTTCTAAAGGTCGAAACATCTTGGCTTTAACGTAATTAGGTCACTGGCGCATATCACGTTGAGAAAGCATATTTAGAGATGTGTCCGTGATCCCACGTCATAAACCATGTGATCTGTCATCTACATTTGTTGATATCATTTAAAAAAGTACAGTAGGTGAGATCGCGATTTGTCATAAGAAAAAAAAAACAAAGCAAAAATTATCACAAAATATCTCTTTTATAAGTATCATTCCTAAAGTTTTATTTAAATCAAACAAGTATTCTTACAATAAAGAAAGGGACAAATCTGATTCAAGAGGAGACATGTAAATTTCAAAGAGACTATTTCATATACAGAATTTGGCACGAAAATGTAGAAAAAGATTCTCGCCATCACATTAATACAATTTAAGCATAATAATTTGATATTTAAAATATCGAATGTCGAAAGTGTGAAAATTGTGTCAACGAACCCCGGCCTCCCTTATATTTATTGCATCGCCTTTACTTTTACGAAATTTCTTTCTTATTCCCATTTTTTGAATCATCAGTTTTCTTTTAAATAAACTTGCTTACAAAAGTTTTTGTTAAAAATCAATTTACACTGAAAAAAAATTGTTATAACTTGACTAAATTTTTCAATTTGATTAAATTTCTTCAATTTAAATATTTATTTACATTAAATATGTGAATACTGAATTGAAAAAATTTAATCAAATTGAAAAGCTTGGTTAACAACTTTTTTCTTAGTGTAATCGCGTGCGTGAAGTAGGACATAAATAAAAACTGTCATAATTAAATTGCAAGACGTAGACAATAACGTAGATAAAAATGTAATTAAAGATGCGAGACTGAAGAATTCGAGCATTTTAAAATCGTGTTTCGCATGAAAGTATAATGCAAGATATGTATTCAATAGTATATGTATATTTAACCGGTTGAAACTGCATTGCTAATTCCTTTAGAGGCAGACGTTTCGACGCGCAGTCTATTAACGTAGTCCATTATATTCGCAATATTACGAGGAATATATTTGGAGATATTCCATATTCCATCCCGCAAAATCCGTGGTTTAATTGTCTCGGAAGATCGAATCGCGGTGACAGGTTTGCCACAATTAGGTCACCGCCGAACCCACAGTTGAAAATCAATCGGACGATAACTACAACGTTGAACACGACAAACGATCAATCACGAATGGCATAGAAAACATTCCCGTTGTGTATAGCGCCCAAAAGTTTTGTCAACCACCTGTGCTAAATGCTAGTTATGTCGCGGATATAAAAAAGAGAAATGTTTTTCGTTGCGTGTACAAGCCTTGCATTCTTGACAGTCAATGAAATTGCAATGAAAATAGTGATTGTGCAAATAAAAATACGCAAAAAACTCACATGCGGATAATCTCGGATATTTATAGCCGGAGCTACTGCCGTGAGTTTCGAGATTTTACAATCTCCAGCACTCTGGTCGACCAATATCTGAATCATACACTCACAGAAAAGATTTCTGGATCCAATCTTCTATGTATCATAAAATAAAACTGATATAACAGAGACATGGTTATTGTTGGGAGAAAAATATTCTTAAATCTAGAATAAAATAATTCTGATGCTGTCCCATTAACTTTCTCAGGCAGATTTAGACAATGAAAATTTATGGCGAATCTCGTAATACTCTTGATTTAACAATAGAATGATCTAAAGAAAATTAGAAGAAACTATGAAATAAATTGATAAACTAAGTAATAAAATATATTTTTATATATTATATAACAAAGTTTATAAAATTAAAACGCTAGAATTGAAACTTTCCACTTTATATGTACTTTTGACACCTTACTAAAGTGGATCAGTCGTTTCCAAAGCTATTCTTTCTACCTTAAGGTATTAAAGAAAATATGAAAAGTTCACGTCTATCAACATTGTAGTTGAAGATTTCATAGTTATTGTCTGTTCTCACGGAGAGGTGGTCGGTTTTACGCTGCACAGAGATTTTGTTTCAAACCGCTTTACGAAGAAAGAGAAAAATATAAAATAGTTTTAGGAAGCAACAAACATATAAAATGATCTAATATTATCAATAATATGTTCACTATTGTTTCAACTATGTTATTTATAAGAGAAAATTGTGCAAATTTTATTTTCGTTTTTCAATAATTCGTTTTTAGCATACTTTATATTAAAAAAACCATGGATATATGAATTATGGGTTTTTATTCTTTTAATTATTTAAATCATTTTATTTCATATTTTTATCAGTATTAATACAGTACCATGTTTCCGAGAAATATGGGGGTACCGCTTTAAGAGGAGTAGGTAGTATTGGCAACTTTCCTTTACGTCAGGAATATTTTTAGGACCATAATATATAACATAAATTCCAGTTACAACATTTCTCATTTTAATCATTGATATCTCATCATCATAAAACGTTAGCCAATTAGCCTTTCGCGACTCAGGATATATCGCCGTGAAGCGAATGTATTATTTACACGATCTCGGAAAGTTTCACGGCAAGTTTGGGCTTGCGAGGGGCAACATCGAAATTCATCTTGCGGAGCGAAGACAGGCTTAAATGTTAGCGAACTATACACCACGTTCGTGCCTCCCTGTTATTTGCCTCTGAGTTATTGCCAAGAAAACTGCATCAGAAAATGGGAAGGATGTGGCCGGGAGATTTATATCGATGTGTCAGGTATCTAATTGGATCATTACAAAGCTGCAACCGCGTGGAAACGTGTCTCTTTAGACCAAACTAAATGGAAATCATTCGCGAGCTACAAATAACATATTGTTGTGAGCACAGTTGTCAAAGTTCTCACATAAACAAATTGTCACATATGCCACAATATATAATTAAACAAACGCTTCTATGGCATTATCGTGGCAATTCGTTATGTTGCAGTCAATAATTTTATTGTATTATGTTGTTTATCTATATTGTTTACACTATGTGTAAATCTATTATATTAATTAATAAAGGTAAACAATCTATTATACCATTTATTAGTTACTACAGATTGGCATTATTAATTTGACTAATTATCGAGATCACAAGAAACCTATAGCCAATCTATTCCGTACAATTTTTGCGACATTAATGTTTTTAGTATGAGCTATGTATTCGACAATTAACAAGGACTATCAATAATTATTTGATGTTTCAATATCGTAAAGAAAAATCAAATTTCGTAAATTAAAGGGTGAAACTAAATCAAATTGAGCGTTTAGATACAGAGTGAGTAAAAATCAATAAAATATCAACAAAACATATTGCAATTATATTGTTTTACATAATACAATTTTTCTAATTATACAACATATAAAAGCTTTAGGTAGTATTATCGGAAAAATCAGTAGTTTACGAGATATTTTATACTTTATGTCGAAATACGCAAGACTAAAGTATATAAAATAAACTATTGGCTTTTTAATAAATCTTCTTTAATATTTTTATTTGCAGAATAATGAGAAGAATCATATTATGTAAAAAAAATCATATAATTTCATTTATAAAAATAAAGATGACGTTTATACCTCAAAAATACGATTTTGAAAATTAGTTTTTACTATTACTTGTCCCCCTCCAAACCATACAACTTTCATACGAAACATTTTTCTCTCATATGTTTTATTTTCGAGACATTTTACTGGAGTCCAATATTTTTTGCTCACTTTGTATAATTCTTTGAAAATTAGTAGAAATGTATCCAATTCATATAACAATTAAAATTGTAATTCTCTATGTATCAAAGTACGTTTTGCGAAACGATTTAGCCACTGGATATGTGTCATTATATACACAAATGCTTTGATTAAATTCATCTCTAATATTCAATATAATTTGAATATTAGAGATGAATTTAATCACATATAATTTGAATATTAGAGATGAATTTAACGTATAATGCTGAACTTTTTTGGGCTTCTGTGAAAAGAACAAGTTTTTAATCCTTTATTTGTTTGAACCAATATTTTGCAATCGAAACAACTGCGTTTGTATATGAAAATAACGCTTTTCGATATTTTTAAAACGTAGATGATTACAGAGATAAAGATTGCGATCGATCCGCGGTTTCAAATATTGGTAAAGATTTCCAGGGGTTTCATGTTTCGAGGCACGCGAAATACTATAATACAGCTGCCGGGATCAAAACACATTCTCCGTAACTGGGTCACCGTGGTGGTGAACTATAAACGGCCGCTCATGTAACAGGAAGTACATCTTTGTATCCGCATTACGTTGTCGTAAAGTAACCACATGAGACAAATTATTCATCGCACGCATATCCCGAGGCCTATATCATCAATTTAAGATATCTCTCCTACCTAAGGGAAATGTAAGCATCCCTAATATATTCGAAGATACTCGTGGGGATGAATGAGACTATATATTTGCGAAGTATTATCTTAAAAAGCCGCTCGCATAGCAATTTCGCGGTATCATTTAATATATCAAAAACAGCATTTAATAGAGTTGTAAGAACAATTAAAGCTTTCGAGGAAGATGGAGACTTCCATCAACGAAATTATTATTATAACATTGTGCTTGGCCGATCTTTGTTGATTGTGATAACGATACATATATATGTATTATTAATTGAAACAGAATTAAAAATCTTTAAATTAAGTTTAAGATGTACTATTGCATTTTTGAAAAATCACCTATTAAAGTGACATTACTTTTGAATAAGAAATTTTAAAAACATTTGTAATAATTGTGTATTTAACCCTAGAATGGCATTAAACATATGAACCCCACATATTCCATTCCTTCCATCTACTCTAACTCACCCTAACGAACCTTCTGAGCGCTGAACTATGTATTATATCCAATTATGTCTATCTATATTATTGATCAGCAGAGGCTCCACTCTGTTATATTAAAATTAATAATAAGGTTATTTGTAATTAGTAACAAAAGACCGAAACGAGCAAATATCGATTATTTATACAATATAATTTCTTTTAGTGTTAATAACATACTGTATGACGGAATACGACAGAATACGACGGCTGATGAAGGTCAAGTGAGACCGAAACGTTCCGTCGTACAATATATTATTAATATTAAAATAAATTATATTGTATAAATAATAACCGAATTTGTTCGTTTCGGCCTTTTATTACTAATTATTTGTTAGCATACGAGCGAGAAATCTTTGTTATTTTTCAAGGTTATTTGTGTTTGTACGTATCTAATTTAATATTATAAATATTTCGTCAATAAAAGTACAAAATATATAAAATGTTACATTAATTAAAAATAACCTAAAATTTCCTTGGATGTAAAATTTACGTATCAATATCAATATTGTACATTATTCAATAACGATACCATTCTAGGGTCAATAAAAAGGTATAATAATAATTCTTATGAAATCTTTATACGAAATTTCTGTTTTCCTTCCATTTTTAAAAAAACTATTCGACAATTTCTCTACCTCTACTCTTTATTCAATTTATGCTCCTATTTATGCAATTCATGAATTCACGATTGTCAGTGATTTGTAATACGAAATGTTCTGCAATCGTTATAAGAGCCTTCATGTAAGGCTGATCGATAATCGTAGATGAGACGAAAAATACGTACTACGATATGAGACTATTGCTCTTGCGAAAGTTCGGATGAAAGCGTACGTACAATAAGCAGGTCACGATATTGCGAAGTGGCATAGTAAATGTTCGTACTGCGAGGCAAGTATCCTCGCCGTATGCTCGCATCATTATCGTGAAGTAAGACATTATTTGCTCGTTAAACTCTTTCACGATGACTGGTCCGCGTTTCGTCTCTATATTAGCATGGCACGCAAAGCAATGTGAAAACCATTACGTGTCTTAAATTCTCGTCAGTGCCGTGAACGGGAAATGACAGCGTAAAACAACGACGGCGACGTTTTGAAGCACAGAGAATAAAAGAAATTCACTCTGACGTAGTAATAACGTGCGCACGTAAATCAATGCAAAATGCAAATCGACAAGCGACGCCGCGCCATATGGGTGTTGTTGAAAAACCCATTTCCCGAACAAAATTAACATTTACGGCGTGTCGGCGCGGAACGCGAAAACGTGACGCCCTCGCGCGGAAACGTTTAATAATCGCAAAACAAAATTTAGCAAATTTCCTTGCTTTACTTTTCGGTGAAATATTCTAATTAGCATCGCTCTCGCGAACGGCTGACTGGGAGAAGGAGGGGGAGGGGGAGGGCATCGTTAATTGCGTCGTCGGCCGAAATAAATGAAGGTGCACCGCAATTAGGTCGGCGCAACGCGACACCGGAATGACGAGGGAACAAAAAGTACAAAACCGCATGCCCCGAGACGCTTTCGTGAAGCAACGTGCACAGCTTCCGTCACTTGTATTATCTCATTTTCACGCGGGAGCAACTTCTAGAGAGCTCCCAGGCAAATCTTTTAACCCTTTTCAGGGTAAAGTGGACAGGGGTCCTTAAAATATCACGAAACTTTGTAAAAGCGGTATGTACTCGCGCGACATGCCACATGCTGTTTAAGAGAGGAGCACTTGGCCGTGATATCTTTATGGAAGAAGAGAAAGAAAATTCTTTGTGTGCAATAAAGCGTTTGGAAAAATTTCGTGAAAAGATATCATCGCCATAACTTTAATTAGAGAGCTAAATATAAATTTTTATTGCAAAATCTAATTAATGATCGAGCGTACTTTACTCTTTCGTAAAGAATTAAATTTTCTACGGATGCTTACAAATTGAATCTTATCATGTAACTGGATCTTATCATTTAATAAACTTGCTTGCGTTGCTTTATACGCCATCTTCCTATGACCGTAACTTGTTGAGAAATTTTATAAAAATATGTTAAATATATTTTTTTTCTGCATGTGCAGTCGTTTACGCTTATAATCATTTAAAAAATGATGAAAACTGAAGTAATTGCAAGGTGCCCCGAAAAAGAAAAAAAATTGATACATTCGGAGAAAATAGAACGAGTCATAGTCTTCGAATTCGTTTCTACCGGACTTTTGCCTAAAAAATTCCCTCACATGCTCCTCTAGCATTAAAAAAAAAAAAAGGAAGCTCGCTAAACGGAAACAAGCTGTACAGCGGAACGAAAAAAAGATGCGGGACGCGATTTACATATGACGCAACGCGAAACTTTCTCAGTTTGAAATCTTTCAAACTTTGCGGCATCCATTTTGGAGGTGCCAGTCAAGTTCCTTGCGCAGTAAATGCAGGTCTCGCGATGCGATATGCATACGTCAGCGTAAGAATAGGAAAAAGCGAAGAAATGTCGTGCATTGTTAATGCTCCGACAATAGTCGAGCAATGTAACGGTAAATGTTTTCTGAACGTTCCTCTTTTAGCTCATTGTCAGTGCAGCAATTACAGATTCACCTACAAATCATCACAAACAAGTCGGCAATTTCCACTATTATATCTTTCAGTAAATTGCCTGTTTCTTTTTTTTTCTTTTGCAGAGAAAGGAAAGAATGAGCTTTGGTCAATAATGACGCGCGCATGATTTTCAAATGTTACGTTTACTCTTAATTTGCTCAATTTTAGTCAATACACTTTTAATTGCTCATTAGTATTAAATTGCAGTACCTATCTGCGAATCCGCTGCGGAAATTGACTTTCCGATATCCGCTTCATTTTATGAACTGAAACGTGATCTCGACTATATGATTTCTTATACAATGAAAAAGTAATGTTGAACTTGATAAAGTTGATACATGTCTTACGTAAAGCGTAATCCAAACATATTCTACCTAAATAAGTATACTAGCTACACAGAGAGAAGTTTTTCCCTCAAATTTACCCTCAAAATTGTGATGGTCGTGGGACAACAGGATCTTTCGAAAAATTTCATTATAATTATAATAAAATTTAGTAAAATTTAACCAAACTCTTTTATATTTTATTTGTGGTGAATATCGCTAAATTATTAATAAATCAGAAAAAATCAGAAAATTCTTCGACTTACCATGTTGTCTCACGACTATTATGATAAATTCTAAGGGAAAATTCTCTCTGTGTGTAACAATATAAAGCTCTTTTTCACTTTTTATATGAAATCCTATAATTTATTCATTATCTTTTATTTCTTGGAGAATATAAGAATATAATCTTTAGATAAGAATCCTTAATAGTTGAGAATACAAGAAAATATTTCTGCATATTGTTAAGCGACAGGTGCGTGTTTTTTACACCGATATCGGAACGTTAGAAATTGGCATGAGAGACGCGTGATATTAAACAGAGAATGCTAATCAGCAGTCGTCATTATTGAACCAAAAGCTTCGTGCTGGGGTATCAATGATGCGATTCGCTTTCTTACCGTCCAACGACACGCAATGCCTCCAGACGAATATGCGCATCTCTGCGAGGTCCGAGAATCGCGTATCTACCTGGATCACGCTAACTACACACAAAAATCGCGTACGCCTGGCCGAGCAATCGATTTTCCGCGCTCGGTATTTAAAGTGAGTACGAGTTACCGCGCGGTCGCCAACATTTGGATCTCGAGCGTTCGGTCCATTAAGAGCGAATGTGTGCTCCCGGCTCGTTACTGTTTTCCACGGATTTTGGCACGTTTTGGCACACGACCGATCCAATTTGGAAGACTTTGACCCGCCGGGTTTTCAGAGTCGCCGAGGTCCGTGCAACCTAATGATGCATTCTGATCGATGGGAACCGGCTACTGTGCACTCTCCGCGAACACCCGGCTGACGAACGACGACGATCATCTTCATCGATCCCGCGGCTATTCATCCATATGAATGAGACACTAAATTTATTAACGGTCCAGTTGCTCTTTCGCTACTCGAGATCGTCGATTGGTCCCCTACGAAATTATACGTGGCGAGAGCACTCTCTCCTCGTTCCCGCGATTGCGCTGATTATTTGCCACTCCAGACATTTCTCGCGCCTTCGCTTCTGGCGATATAATGTAATTATTCTCGTCACGAATTATTCTTCATTCTAAGTGATACTCGTCGCGTTCTTTTTCTTTTTTTTCAAATTGTTGCTTTCCTAACTCGAAGGCGCTCTCTTCGATCGATCTTCGATCCGTGGTGAGCAGCGATATCCGTTTCTCAAGAATGGAAATAATGGAATTAAGGAAGACCAGGATTTATTGCTTGAGATAATTAGCTTATAATCTTCGGTGTGGAACGAAACGTCACAGCGCGCGCGAATGCCTAGTGTTTCAAAAATTTGATGTTGCTACAAAACTTTCGTTTCATATTAACGAAATATTAATAGTGATTAATATTTTAGTAAACTGAAACATTTCACGCCTAGTTAATGAGATTTGTTATTACGATATTCCTTTTTCCCGAGACTGCCATCTGTAATTCGTTACTTTCTATTATCGTTAATCGATTCTCACCAAATTTATTTTTAAGCAACGAATCCTGTCACTCTCCACCATTTAATCCTCGTTACGAAAATTTTATCTTTCTTCAATATCGTTTAGCGGCTTGGAATCTCTTCTTTTTTTCTTCACCCCCTTACATCGCTTCTACTACATCTATCACGTCTGCCCTCGTTCAACTTAGATTGAATCACTTCCTTGCGCATGTTTACTGTCTCTGCACGCTTTTAAATTAATTTATCGATTCAAGTCAACAACCTTTCTCTCTCTCTCTTTCTTTCTCTCAAGTGTACCCCTTTATTCTCCTCAAACCTCTTTACGTCACGCGTCAGAGAGTCAACGACCGTATGTCCGTCGTGCGTTCGTCGGGAAGACAATTTCGGAAGTCGGAGACGGCGC
>QKQZ01013389.1:0-27819 GCA_003595255.1 Solenopsis fugax
CTGCCGCCGAAATTAACCGGCCGACTGGCACGTAGAGGAATTTGATCGATGGATCGCGCGCCTCGTTCGTTGACCGCTCGTAATTTTATGCCGTACGTTTCCGTAATTAGGCCGTCGCGAGTAAAATCGGCACAAGCAAAATCGGCCCTGGCTTGCGAAATTTACTTAAAATATCTTATGGCACGTACGTGCCATATATATCGTCACTTTCTCTCTTTCTCTCTCTCTCTCTCTCTCTCTCGTACTTAAAATGATATTTTTAACCGTCACTAGAATGACGCGACCGCGAAGGGCTGCTTGGTGGGTTCAGAAACTTGGCTCGGTATACCGTCATCGTGCCCGCGTGTGTTTCGAATTAACATCTCGCCGTGTCAAAACCGGCTATATTCGTCGGCCTTTGGGTACGTTGGTTCGGACCGCGGTGGATAAAGATAGCCGCGTTCCGTGGCAAATAGAGCGAATTTCAGGCAATGCCGACCTTGAAAGTAACCGTCGTCCATTGTCTACCTTATTCTTTGAGAGCATTCAAGTCGAGGGACAAAAGAGCTTTCTATCTTAAGTCTTTAAGTAAAGTTTGAGGATTCGAGTGCCTTTTTATCAAGATCGAGAAATTGAAGTGTCGAGCCGTCCTCGTTATTTTATTGTCACAAACGAGATGAGATTAAATACAGGAGAGAATTTTCCTTAATAGAAGATGGGACGAATGACGTCGTGATAAAATCATGAGCGGCGGGATCCGGTTGGTTTCCTCTACTCTTTAGTCCCGGAAGTTTATATGCGGGGTGTCCGTGGCCGCCGATGATTCGGTACGGCAGCGAGTTTAACGGCGAACAAAATTACTGTCGATTAAATCTGACTTCCCTTCCTTGGCGCCTCTTATTGCTCAAGTAAATGGTGAATTCTCCGAGACGCTAGTGAAACTGCCGAAGGAATCAAGAGGGATTGTTATTAAGAGGTAGCTGACGTGCGAAATTCTGCAGCCTCGTCTGTAATTTACGCTTCATAGACCGCGGAAAGAAAGAGAGAGAAAGAGACAGAGAGAGAGAGAGAAATAGGAAATTTGAAGAAAAAATAAAATGAAATAAAGAGGGAGACAGAGAGAAAATTTATTAACAGATTATTTTAATCTGTAGAATTTTCGAACTTGTGATAGATTTTGATATAATTATCTACCAAATTTTTATTTTGATTTTATTAAGCTTTAATAGCATATATTAATAAAATATATTATTTATATTTTTTTTTATCGAACCGCATAAAGTATAATTCATATATATTAATTTACAATTTTATAAAATCAATGAAAATGACTTTATATCTTATAAATATTATTTCTCTTATAGAAATCTATTTTATATATATATATATATTAAAATTCAACCTAACCAATTTTTATGATGTTAATTAAAAGTTACGTTTCAATTATTCGATTCGATTTGGGTAAAACTTTGCTATTCGGTTCCATTTCGAATTCAAACAGAGAAATAAAATTCGATTTAATTCGATTTGGCGTCAAAAAACTTTTATAATGTATATTAGAAATGTGTATTCGAATCGAATTTACATATACACAAGCGCACACATATTGATTTATTATAGAAAATGAAAAATAGATATCTATGGAAAAATCTTAATATCCTTATATAATTCAAAATAAAATTAAATTAATACCACGCGAAAATATTTCAAGATCTATTTTTAGTGAAAAAAATACGTATTATGTTAATATAAAAACAGTAATTTTATTTTAAAAATGAGAAATAAATTAAAGTGTAATTATTATTAATATAAATTATAAATTATATAGTAATTGATTTAACATAATTATACATGCTCCTTTTGTGTAACATGATGTATAAAATTTATCACTTATAATCAGAGGGAAGCAGCGCGAAAGTAATACCGGCAGGAAAAAAGACTTGCGCAATCCTTTAAATTTAATACTTCCTTCTCGTTGCGGTAGACGTGTGGCGAATACTATCTGCGTACAAAGGCCGCCAAGGTAACGTAAGTAACGTGCGTAGCTAAAAGGCGAGAACCGGGATGTGTTAAGCGGAATTAACGCCGGAGGTAATCCGAGCGCCAAGAGGAGTGTCGTTATGCTGCCTCGTTTTGTTCCGGAAAATCGCAGCAAAAAAAAAACACGCTCTTTCACTCGGTTCTTGAATTCTGAAGTAGCACGCGGAAGTTTTCAAGGAAGGATCTTGCCGGGCGGAAAATTATGTTGAGCATATCGTAAGATTGGTTGTGAAAACTTTGCATACAACTTGTGTTAAGTCTAAACGTCGTGCGATTCTGTATACTAAAAATGTAACAATATTTATACAATATTACGGAAAATATACAGTGCATAAACTCTATATGTACATCTTCCATCGATTGCCTTTTTTTTTATCAAAGATGATTAATTATAATGCTAAAGCGATTGCGAATATTGATGTAACGCGTGAGTAATTCATCAGCGTATATATCTCTGTGCCGAGAGATTTTTACGAATAACTGAAATCCGACGACAGTAAAATAATTAATTGCACAAACGAACCGTACCAGAATCTATAGCTATGACGCTAGCCGGTCAGACCCTCGTTAGCCGGCTACTCGAGGGTGCTACTGACCGAAAGTTTCATGAGTTTCGTCGCAAATTAAACGACGCTGTGAAAGCTCCCCGAGTGTGTATTCGAGTATCGAAACTCGAAACTACTCTCGCCGTAAAGTGTATTAGCACAATTGGAATCCCTCCAACTAGCAACTGGCGATAGATCGACACTGGGATTTGAATCGTGTTTCGCGACTTGCTTGCAAAACTTATACCGGTCGCGATTGGCGCGAGCCATGGTCGCTAATTGCCATTCCGTCGTTGAGAAAAAGTATATCGATCTGATCTGGCGTGCGCGGAGCGTCGCAGTAAGTCGTCGTCGTGTCTATGAACATCTCATCCAGACGGTTGTTTTGTTCAATTATGGAACAAGCCAGACACCGTGGAAGTGTCGTTTTCCGTATCTCTGTCAAACTAGCAGAACCAAATGAGCAAAATCGAACGGGGCCTATTGAACGATTTAGTGCTTATTTTGTGCTAATTTGTGCCGCAAGAAACAATTTTGTAGCTCGTGCCGTTTAAAAGAAACTCGTGGCGCTGCTAACTTTATATCAAGTTAGCAGGACCATAAGAAAAAAAAAGAAAAAAATAAAAATAACAACAGGTATAATTAGTGCTGATTTTGTGCTAATTCGTTGCTCTATTCCGGATTTTGTTGCTCCAACCCCAACCCCTGAAAAACCACCCCAAACAGTCGTTAGAGTTTACAATAAAAATGATAATTAATGAGATATCTCGACTGATTATGTCTCCCCGAATTTGTTGCTCGCGATTTTCAACAAATCCGATTTTGTTGCTCCATCCTCGACTCTTTAAAAGACCACCCCTAGTCGCTCTATGTCAGCATAACACTACAAAAATACAAAATCGCAAAATATCTCGACTGATTACCCTTCCCTGAATTGGAGCAACAAAATCGGAATAATCGTAAATCGCGAACAACAAACTCGGGGAAGGATAATCAGTCGAAATATTTTACGATTTTGCACTTTTGAGGTGTTGTGCTGACATAGAGCGACTAGAGGTGGTTTTTAAAGAGTCGAGGATGGAGCAACAAAATCGGATTTATTGAAAATCGCGAGCAACAAAATCGGGGAGACGTAATCAGTCGAGATATCTCATTAATTATGATTTTTGTTGAATTGTGCTAACGTACAACTGTTAGGGGCAGCTTTTGGAGGGCCGAGGATGGAGCAACAAAATCGGATTTGTTGAAAATCGCGAGCAACAAAATCAGGGAGACGTAATCAGTCGAGATATCTCATCAATTATCGATTTTATAAAATTGTGCTAACGTAGGACTGTTAGGGGCGGCTTTGGAGGGTCGAGGATGGAGCAACAAAATCGGATTTGTTGAAAATCGCGTGCAACAAAATCGGGGAATCGTAATCAGTCGAGATATCTCATTAATTATCATTTTTATTGTAAACTCTAACGTACGACTGTTTGAGGTGGTTTTTNGGGTGGTTTTTCAAGGGTTGGGGTTGGAGCAACAAAATCCGGAATAGAGCAACAAATTAACACAAAATCAGCACTAATTATGCCTGTTTCTATTTTTATTTTTTTCTTTTTTTTCTTATGATCCTGCTAACTTGATATAAAGTTAGCAGCGCCACGAGTTTCTTTTAAACGGCACGAGCTACAAAATTGTTTCTTGCGGCACAAATTAGCACAAAATAAGCACTAAATCGTTCAATAGTTCCCGTTCGATTTTGTTCATTTGGTCCTGCTAGCTTGACAGAGGTGTTTTCCGTTCACGCTTTGCGCTTCTATGGCGGTAGAGTCACCGCTGGAATTTTTGGAACCGCGGTCGTTCACCCCACATACTCGCGACAGCTTTCCTTTCTCGTAACCTCCGATTTAATTTCGCAAAAAAATTGTATGGCTTTTCATGAAACTAAACCGGACGCTAGAAGAAAAGTCATAAGATAGAGAACAAATGTCTAGTTCCGGCACCTAATTTACGTCAGAGTTAAGCCTATATTAGATTATAATAAGCCATTTTATATATTTACAATTTACACACACAACATGGTGTCTAGCGATATCTGGCTAGCCAATTCAAGGATATTTCCAGGACATTCTAGGATAAAAATCCTTGTTTTTCCAGATCGATTAATTTTCATTACATAATTTTCATTGATAATGTTATGTTTCGTATTCAAGTTAGGATTCTATATGACGAATGAATTAAAAAACGCAAACAAATTTGGAACAATTTTGTATCACTACACTGAGAGAAATCGTTTGGTAGAATAGTGATCAAATGAATTTTATAGTTACTGATACCAAAAACTTAGTTACATTTAACAATTACAATTACAAAACTTTTTGTAATTTGTTGTATGAAAATAATTATTTGGTTAAGGCTATAAATTATTTGGTCAAAACAACTATATATTTAGTAACTATCACTATAAAATTCATTTGATCACTATTCAACCAAACTTTGGTTGATTTTACCAAACATTTCTCTCAGTGTATCAGCGATCCTCGTGGATCATTAATTGTGTTAAACAATACGTAAAAGATAAATTTCACGAAAAACATTTTAAAATCCACGTGAATTTTTGTCACTTGAAGAAAAGCGGTGAATTAACGATCCGCAGAATAGCGTGATACGAGAGTACTGTACACTCAGCGTGTTATGAAGCACGTTACAGATTAACAGAATCGCTACATTTTCTGGGAAGAATCACGAAAAAAGTGACAATTAAACGTCCCAACCAACGTAGCGTGTGAATTCGTCACTGATTTTTATTTTTGTAGTTTAATCGCGGCCGCTTAATCGCTTTTTGCATACCGTGGCTTTTCGTGGCTTTCCTCACGCTTCTCCTCGTGCAGTAATCGCGCGGAAATTTGCGCGTCCGACGAACTTTTCGCGATCGTGACTCCGCATATTCCGGTACGTTCAGTTTTTTGCCGTTCTCTTTAAACTCGACCTGCCCGGAAGTTGCAAAGCAAGAAAGTTATGCTGTCATATTCACCGCGATAAGTATTTTCCTCGAAACTTTAACTTACGATCTAAATAAATGTTTTATATAACGATGCATATATAAATAAAATCGATAATAATTATGAATACTTCACAATTCTTCTTACTAAATATAATAAATGAAAATTAATTACTCTGTGATTATTAAAATCACTGATATTTTATACAGAATATATTTAAATAGAAAGTAATGTAGCGTTTGAATTAATATTTCAATCCATTTTTTTTCCTTTTATTCAACGCTGTCAAAAAAACTTTCAACATTTTTCCGCCTTTAAGCTTAATTTAGAAGCCGCTTTTGCTGTCGTGTTTCTTAATTGATCTATGAATAAATTAATCTTGTGTCGTCATCAGTTTAATCTTGATTTACGCTCCGGGAAATGTTGTATAATTTAAATTAATCAAACAAATTCAATATATATCGTATTTATCTTTACCGTGCGCCCCAAATTTAAATTCTAATTGGCGAAAACAAATGGTATAAATGAATAAATAAATCCACTCGCGTGAAAATGATTCATATGCGAAATTGTTAAAACGGAGAGAAAAAATTGTTAAATCGCATTAATCTTGAGATTAATAATCTTATCAGTTTTATTGCATAAAATATAACAATACACAATTTCACATACGGAATAAAAATGTTTGTTCTGCAATTGCCTTATCAAAATGTCATAAATCTCTCTCATATAAATTGATATATTGATAAATGTCTGAATATTGTGACGCAAATTGCACAAAAGTTTTTCATGTTTTGCTTTCTAATGTGTCATGGTGCGCTAATTTTGCATCAAGCTCGCTTCATCTGCATCTCCATTCGTGGGGCCGACATCGCGTTACGATAACAGCGGATTCTCGTTTAGCATGCTGCGGCGTTTCAACTCTCTACAGGTACGGGTTTAATTCACAAAGCTCGCATACTCCGGGATTTAACGTCGGACGATCCCCCGCACCTCCCACATACTCGAGTTCGATGTTACCCCGGGCGTAAACTCGCGATACCCGAAACGCGCATAAAACGCGGACACTGTATGAATGCGGGATCTAAAACGCGTGAATTTACGCTGATACCTCCACACGAACGGTCGTGTGTCGCGAAAGCGTGAACACTTTGATAGTCATAAACGGCTGATAACATAACAACTACATAGCAAAATATTAACTGAATAAAATAAAATAGTATAGATCATATGAATTTACATGTAATATCAAGTGAATTTGAGATAATAAAAGTTATCAGGATAAGATGGGACAGTGAGTTATTGATAATAAAAAAATATTAAAGAAATACAGTGTGCCTAATTCTATTTCCAAATTGTTGAAAAGTGAACGCGAAAATTTAGAGATTGATTCGATAAACGTTATCAGTGTATAGGACTGATAGAGTGTAAGAGACTTAAACAAAAGCTAACGATATAATCAACTCGAGAATCAAAATAATCTGTCTATCGTAAAATTGATCTCGTACAAATTTATCGGCTAACATTAAAAGTCACGACGCGCGAAATTAATTTCATAGGCTGCTTGCGGGGTGTGATTAATGAGTTCGTATTAACGATCCAATCTTTGCGAGCGGCGGGTCCGCGAAGTTTCCCCGAGATGTATCGGAAAATTCGAACGGCTACAACGGATATTGCACTTGAGAGTTAATCGATCGTTTCAGCACACATGCTTAACGCGTAACGAGCAGGAGCTGATGAGAATTCAAAACAATATTAACGACGTACATAGTTCCGATACAATGTAATGCAATCTTCTTGTCCAGATATATTTTCTAGCAGACCGATTTAACGTCAATTTACTTAGTTTATCGATGGATTAAAACGACCATTAATATTCTCGTAGACAATTTTCTCTTTAATAAGTAAAAAGCAATTGTTTAATTTAATTTTCTTATATAAAACATCCAAAGATTCTCACCGTTAATCGCGCTAATTTATACAGACGATTTAATCGTAGCTCACGTCGCGACGAGACTACGACGAGGCTCAATGCCCGCGTTTTTCTTGGTGGAGAAATCTAGAGGATTTATACGTTTATACTGTTTTTCTCTCGGTTACCTCTTCGCAGGGTCTGAAAAATATGCAGCGAAGGTGGAGAAGGTTGGACAAGCGGCAGCGCGTTAAGCTTTCTTTACACACGAAGAAACGGGCCACGATAATGATATAAATATTCATTAACGGTGCTCTCGCCTGAGAAAATCCCGCGGGCGAACACCGGAAACAAACATAAACAAATTGCGGTCTTCTCTTACGATATTCCGGTGTTAGCGTATCTTCTGTGCAAAAACTACAGATTTCGAAGCGATATCATCACGATACTATACTTGTCGAATATTTTATCGAGTCGGCTTATGCTATTTATACTTGTCATTTTTGCTTATACTCGTTAAATTATCACATTTTTCTTTACATTTCTGAAAACATTTTTAATGAAATATTGGTCTGCAAAGATATGACGCGTTAAGATAATAAAAAAAAAGAATAAAGAATGGCATCGAGAATTTACTGCAAAAAATTAAATTTGTTTTAAAAGCGTATAAATCACGCTCTTTACAAGCATTAGTTTTACAAATAACACTACAAAATTTAATGCTTTTATATTATTATAGATCAAAGAAAGAAAAGTAATTTTGAAGTGAGAATTAAATTATCTAGTTCTCTCAAATAATACATAGTTTTATAAAAGATTAAAAAATATAAATTCATAAAAATTCAAATAAAAAACAGGTTTTTGATTATTTTATATTTAAAGATTGAGTATTTTTATTGAAAGATATTATCTTTAATAATTACATTTTATAAAAAAAGAATTGAATATACTAGAAGAATAATAAGAATAAGAATTTCTTTAAAAAAATTAATATCATAAGATTTCAATGATTTTTATGTTCAAAACTGAATATAGGAAGAATTGCATTAAATAATATTTTGCATTAAGAAAGATTGCTTTCAATAAACTATTATGACAAGATACGTATTAATGATATTCATATATCTTGCATATAAATATTTGCATAGATATTTATCATCATTCTATATATTATACTTATTTTTTTAGTTTTTAAAAATTCTTTGCTAAAACAGGACTCTCAAAAAAATAAGAAAAATAAAAGCTTTAAATTGTGTATGCATTAACAATATTTTATAGATATATACATATAAATTTAGAAAAAAACAACAAATACTTTCTTATACCACTTTAAATTTTATTGCCAATCAAGTGTCAATCTGTAAGTTTTAAAAAGCTCATAAAAAAAATGTTACGACTGACTGAACGATTCCAAATATTTATCGAAGTAATATAAAAGTTACTGTTACATAAACCTCGAAGATGTTCTCGCGAGAGCATAAGAAATCACGATTGACATTCACGACAAATCAACCGCAACTGCAACCGAGATAACCCGATACTATTAATTTCGTATACCATATTCTCTATTGCAAAAAGAGAGCGTCGTATAAAATTACCGAGAAAATATGTTAACATATTGCCAGCCTGAGAATATAATTGTAGAATGTTTGTTTATTATCAACTCGAAAGTAGAAACAACAAATTGCGCCATAGTATTAATAGTATAATACTTTCCTATTTCTATACTTATAAAAAATATTGGTATATTTCTTTTTTGTGAATAAACTTATTTCCGAAGATACGTGTAGCTTCAAACGCTTATGTATCTTTATATTTCCGCAGACTATTCGAGCATAAAAAGCTCCAAAGTGAAAGATATCGCGTTAGGAAAAAGCAGCGAATCGTAAAGCAAACTTGCAAATTCAAATCTCAAAATAAAAGCGATTCAAGGAAAGTAATTCCATTTTCAAAGAAAACTACATATTTCCGTTGGAAGCTCAAAATCTTCAAGTGTAACTCAAGAAAGTAATAAGTAAGATAAACGTACCTCTTTTGGTAACACTATAAAACAAGATGTCATCGACAATGAATAAAATTTAACGAACGAAGACGATAAGGGAGATCGTAGAATGCTTAACACGAAGCACGAAGTACTGTAAATTTATTCCAATCTTGTATTCCGTGTCAGCAAGTTAAAGGCTCCGAGTTTTCGGACGAATCGGAAATGGGGAAGTAGCCCTTATCCCGGTCACGTCCGGCTGCTTTTCTTTCCCCATTCTTTTCTGGCCGCCGTCGACGCTGTTTTTCTACGGGAGCGCAAAAGGGGTTGTCAAACGTTGCTTACCCTCGTAAAAATCCGTTCTTCCAAACGGTACGACTTTATCGGATTACACGGGGAAATCGAGTGATTTCGGTGCAATAATAGCGAGAAGCTGCAAGATAGCGAAATCACGAATTCCCACGAACGTCCATAAAACAACACGCTTAAATTTAGAATATAATGTCGTAAAGTAGAATTTAATACGTACAATCGAATTGCGAAATCTTTATATCAAATTGTCTAGATTCAGTCCAGATGCGCACAATGTAAAATGCCTTTATTCTTCTTGCCGCACGATGTGGCCGAATAATCGAATTCGTTATTTCTTGCGCTACATACAGGGTGTTCCACAGGTTTTTAAAATTATACTTCAATATATAAAAAACAAGCGTTTCAGAAAAAAAATGTTTCAAACAAAAGTTGTATGACTTAAAGAGGAACAAATGATAGTAAAAGCAATTGTTTAAAAATCGGTTTTTTAAGGTCATATAAAGATTATTGCCATTTTTTAGACTTATATGCTTTTTTATGTAATATGATTTTTCTAATTATTTTGCACAAAAAATATTAAGGTAAAATTATCGAAAAATCATTAGTTTACGAGATATTTTATACTTTATCATGCTACATTTCGATATAAAACATAAACTATTTTGTAAACTATTGATTTTTCAATAACTTTACCTGAATATTTTTATGTAAAAATTTATAGAAAAATTGGAGGAATCATATTGTGTAAAAAAATATAATTCTTTTTTTAAAAAATAGATAATCTTTACTTGAAAAACCCAATTTTTTTCGAAAATTAATCTTACTATGATTTGTTCTCGACATACTAATAGATACAACTTTTGTTTGTAACATTTATATAAAAAAACGCCTTTTTTTAGATATTAAGCATATTTAAAAAAAATAGGACATCCTGTATAACGCTAATGACTTTCATAGATATTTCGTAATATTTTTTCTCTATAATTTCTTTTTTCGTAATATGCAAATTTTATCTGCCGCAGTGGTTCCTTCGACGTCCCGATTTGTGTAATTTACTCAGCATTAATTCGATTGAGCGAATTATACAAATCCATCGTGCGTCGCGGTCTTTTTCTTTCATCGCCATTCCGCGGCGGTCAGGAATCCAATTTCTGTTCGTTAGAACTGGGGTATGCACCAGCTGCACTCTGAGTAGTTCACAGTTGTACACGGAATGGCGAGTTGCTTTCTCGTTTCACGCAATCGAGAACTCTGGTTTGCTCTTAATGTCTACGTAATTCATACATTCGTCGATAGTATCGGCGTCCAATCGAACCGCAGTGCTCGCGGCTCGCGGTAGCGATCGAAGTTATGCGAATTTCCGATTACTTTTCCGTGTCATCCGATAATTTCACGATTACCACCACGGGGGAAGAAAGGGGGTTCGGGATAGACGGGCACATTACTAAACTCGAAGTTTAGCGACGACGAACTTCAACCCACGCCGCATAGTTGCATACAACCTCGAGGATATGGTATTGCCCGCAGAGTAACGGGGCGGCCGGGACAATTTCTTGAGAGACACTTTGACGAGTTAATCCGCGGAATGTCTGAGAACGCCCTCGCGGTGCAATAAATTCTCCAGCTGCGAGGATTTATCGAGACGCGGAAAGTATGAACTCCCTCTCCCATCGCACTCACTCACCCCCCGGTGCCTCCGAGAATTTCTGCGAAGATTAAGACATTTTAGAGCGTCATTATCTCTAGATAGTCCACGAATAGCAGATGCTTTCACAAAGCATCTGAATTTAATTATGAAGTTTATGCGTAGCATCTTGATATACGCAAAAGAGAAGGAGAGGGAAACTGTTGGATATCAAATGTTTATTTATTAATGCCGATTTATTTCTCGCTCCCTCGGGATGATATTTAATCCTAAGTTGAGCTCCTAACAAAATTTATAATTCACGCAACTCGGATAAAATATAAAAATATTGCAAGTTATTAACCGTGGAAAAAGGAATGTAAACATTTGTGGATACAAAACGTCGCGTGATATTTGCAAACGTTAAAATAAAAACGCCTAACAAATGTTTCAACATTATTCGCAGTAATAGCATTGCACCGATGCAATATACGATATTAAATTGAAAACAAACACAAAACGAAAACCAAAATATCAACATTCGAATTGTTGGAGGAGACGTAATGAATCGTTCATTCATCGTACATATCCTGAGGGGATATGAAACGCATGATCGGTCGCTGGGACCGTCGCAAACTCCCGCGTCCAACAGAGAAGTAGAGAGTGTTTCCGGTGGAGACGAGATGAGACAAACTAAGCGATTCCGTATTGCCGTGCAACTCCCTCGGGTAGTTTTGACTAGTAATCCTAGACGTGCGGAGGTACGGCACCGTGTTTCATGGCTTACGTAGATCGGATGAGTCGGCCCCCGAGTAACAGTGAACGCGTTCGATCGAGGTGATCGGCCCGGGCGTCTTCCACCGATTCAACGCCGGGGAACTTCATTCTACTCCAACACGTACCATTTACCGGTTTACGCCCGAGGAGTTTACGACCTTATTCTGCGCCTGCCATCCCGAAATCCATGCAGGTGTAATGGTGCCCACCCTCCACTCCCCTCGTCTCTATACCCTATGCCGCTCGATACAAACGAGATATTGGCAGCGGCGTTATGGTAAATGTTCTTGCGTTAAGATGCGCTATATCGCACGGCTCATAAATAGATTCACCGTCGTAAAGATTAATTATGTTTAGAAATCGTGACGTAGCTGACTGGTGGTCAGCTGGTTTAGATGATGCGAACGTCCGGGTAATCCGCGAACCTCCCTGCTCAATTTTGAAATGCCGGATTTATTATTATGCGTGTCTAGCCAAGTGTTACGTCAAGTGTAACTACACTGAGAGAAATGTTATGTAAAATCAACCAAAGTTTGGTTGATTAGTGATCAAATGAATTTTATAGTGATAGTTACTAAATATATAGTTGTTTTTACCAAACAATTTGTAATCTTAACCAAATAATTATCTTCATACAACAAATTACAAAAAGTTTTTGGTTTTTTTTTGTTAAATGTAACAAAGTTTTTGGTACCAGTAACTATAAAATTCATTTGATTACTATACTACCAAACGATTTCTCTCAGTGTATACGATCAAGTTTAGATAATGCAATTATTATCAAGGGAAGAATTTTGGTTTGAGCAAAAAAAAAGTGACGAATTTAAGACGAAAGAACTGAAAAGCGTGTTTCAGTTGTAAATAGAGAATAGCAGAGAACAATCGCATTCTCAAAATCATGAGTTCATTCATAAAATAATGAAATATGTACATAATGCTATTGTATTAACGGCAGGAGGTTTAACAATATTCAAACCGAAATAATAGACTTGAAATAACATTTGGAGTTTGTCTCGATTTCACGTCGATTCGTTGAGACATAGTAGTTTCTTACCAACGCGAAGCCAAGCAAAATAAAGAGCCCCGGAGTTTACTTTTCGTTCAAATTACTCGGCGGAGCTTTGTGCGCGCGCCGAACAAGTTTCGCGAAGATAAACCCACGGAAATTGTCCGGTAGTTTTTAAAAGTCAGGACGAACGAGCTGTCAGAGACAACGAAGACGACCTAAATACACTCCTCAGGTTTTAGATTTCATCGCGGCACGCCGTGAACCTTGTGCCACGACTGTTTTCGCTCCCCTTAATGTTAACTTAGCGCTAAATAAAGGTTTCCCGTGAAGGGCGTGAACCATGAATAATTCATTTCATTCCGCCGCCGTATCGCCGAAATAATGATTCCCTTTATCTCGTCATTGCATCGTTATTAAAAACGGGAGCTCATAAAATTCCGTATAAAACTTATAATAACGTCATTTGCGACGTTCAACGATGCTTGAATTATATCTCAATTTAATATCATGACACATAAATTAATAATATACAGAAAATTTCAGGTGTGACAAACAATGCATATCGCTGCGAGCGTACGTCCCGTACGATGGCTGACCATATGCTTATTTTCCCAGGGAAAAAAATCAGTCCTGCTTTAGAGCGCACTCGTACTGAACTTCGAGTCCTTATCTGGTCGGTAATCCCGATGCAAATGAGATGGAATACATTATGATAATATTCCCCAATTTTCAGATGCGGGCAAACCGTCTCCGGCAGAAACCAACACTCGGACATTTCCCCGCTTCATAAATCAATTCATAAACTTCGGGGGGGGGGGACGCTATATCGATCGCCGAGTGGGGAAAACGGACGTTTTATAAAAGTGGATTCACATCTACCAAAGCATTAATTATTTTCGCGCGGTGGAGTTGAGACTGATTAATATTTACCACACCTGGAAGCTTTCGCTTCGCCGTGCAATATCCGTGCAAAATTCGTTTTAAGCCACGTCTCGCACGTCGCGGTACCTTATTATTCATAATAAAACGATTATCTTACGAAGACAGAAATGTATTACGTATATATATTTACTGTGTTCGAATATTCCATACTAATATTCTTACCGACTGCAGAATTATGCGCTTATATCACGATGCACCGTTTGTATTAATTACGATTACATCCGTCATTCGAAAATGAGTTAATGCGCGCGATTCACGCACACAGTACTCGCGAAACAAGGCGCTCTCGGCGATACTCAATCGAACTGATCGCATACGTGATACGACCGCATGGCACAAATCTGCGGCGTTTGCAGTTCATCCGGTTTGCAAATAGGCGGGTCTAGCGTGGCGATTACAGAATTTGCGAGTTAAAGTTTATGCACCTACGGAGAACACGGTATCTGCATGTGCCAGCCCAGGCTGGCTGCGGGTGTCCCAATTCCAGGGTAAACATTTTCGGCCAAAAACGCACCGGGGCTGGCTGCTGCGAGCGCTTTCGCTTAATCGGTTATTTTGTTGATATTTATCGGCGCGGTCGAAAATCTGAGCGGATAATGCGTTCCCTCTCCGTGGAGTGCGGTAAAAATATTTATACAACGATTTTGGTGGCGTCTCCTTACAGCATCGCGCATTGCATTTGCTGTAAACGAAACTCTCTCGGATAGTAGTTCGCGACGACTGGTTTTTTAACGGATACAACTCCGTAGAGTTAAAGGAACGCGATAAAGGATTAATTTTGAAATATCAGTTGAAAAACATGCATTTTAACAAAACATGATAATAAAAGTTGAAGCACTAGTAAAAGTTGAATCTGCACAAAGGATACGTCGCAAAATAAAACAATAAGAGGCAGTTAACCCGCGGTACGGGCATAATGATACTGTTCGAATTAACAGAGCAACGTGCTCCGCAATTTATCTCAGTAATTCTCGTACAATGAATGTTATATATATTTACACGGATATACGAGTCCCCCCCACGTACGGAACGAACGGCATTCCAACGGAAAAATGTAATTATTCCTAATATCTATGCGTGCCACCATTAATATAAATTCCGCGCCTCGTGCGAACCGCAACAGAGTATCCTCCGTGAAATAAAGATAAATGATTGTTGGCACGCAATATACTCCGAGTATTGGAAAAATCATTAAGAGCTGAAGAAACACGTTGCATTCGTGCTCCGTTGATTCTCGAACATTGTCCTACGAAATGCATTGTGGAATCGAACACGAGGCTACCGAGAGAAAAGAGATTGTTCTTTTATTCGAAAGAGTAAAAGAGAAATAGCAAAAAAATCGAGAGTGACGTTGCTCAGAAAAAATTATCTGCTCTAATATAATTGAAGGACCGTTAGATTCTTTAGCCAATCAAAGAGACTTTTTAATTTGTATTTTTGAAAAATGCAGGTTACATTTTACAAAGAGGGAAAGCTCACAAAGAGCTCATGAACATTTCATTCTTTCAGAATAAGCATACACTGAGAGAAAAAATTGTAGTGGTGGCAACTATAAAGGGACATCCGTACAAATTTTGTTAACAGAATTATAATATATAGTTAAGTGAATTATATTATAGTTATTGCAACTAAGTTAATAGTTAAGAGAACTATTAAAAAATAGTTGTAATATATTACATAATATAGTCATTACAACTATTTTTTATTAGTTCTCTTAACCATTAACTTAGTTGCCATAATTATAATATAGTTTACTTAACTATACAGATATTATAATTCTGTTAACAAAATTTGTACGGTTGTCCGCTTATAGTTACCACCACTACAATTTTTTCTCTCAGTGTATAAGATGGTTTGAAAAGGAACTTTTCAACTTGGAGCCGATCTTTCCTTGAAACGCTGAAGTGTCAACAGACAACAATTGTCTGATAATTGAAGTGTGCGTCAAATAATATTAATAGAATTGAATTATTAGACGTGTGAAACTGGCACGAAGGACAGCGCCGCTGGTGATCTCCTCGGAACGGAAGGACCAGTCATGATCCGTCACTAACGACTAATGCTGGCAATTTGCGTCGACGCCAGGGGACGCAACCAAGAGAGCGATGCATGCACGTCATTCGACGTGATTTATACGACGTGTCCCGTTATAATACCGGCAGCCTATAATGCAACGCTATAGGGCCGGAAGCGCGGGAAGTGCCAGGAGGTGCACCACGTGGTAATCAACATGAGCTACTGGCCGATGATCCCTAACCACTAATGGATCGTGCCAGGAGGAGATGCAATATCGATTATTCCGATGAGCATAGCCGATAATATAACATAGAACGTAATTTAATCGCAAAACAAGATACCTCGTAATATAAATTACCATGGTTTAGATTACTTGTGACTAAATAATCTACTAAAACTCACAATCGAGAACTGTAAAAGCACTCGTAAAACCGAAAAAAAGAAGATGAAGACTTGTCTCGTCATTTCTTAGATGGCGAAGATTTAGACAAATTTTATAAACTTCGCGGTGATCCGAGATACAGCTTTAATGCACCGCTGATGTTTTAGTCGTTAGTTAAGTAATCTTAGTCAAGTAAAGATCTAATCACGTTTTAATGCAGACTTCATAAACATGATGACTTAGGACGTAATATTGCAATGAGAAAACACGACGTGGTGAAGAGAGAAGCGAAATGAAGACGGGTGATGAAGCCGGGATTTCGACGGCTTGGAATAATTCGAGATAGGATGTTTTCCCGCGGGGAAACGGTGCCTGTAACTCGAGTCCTGAATTCCAGGCGGCGATCGAAGCCCTAACTTGCCTCGCGGAAAACAGATCTCGGAATGTCGCATGCAGATAAGCACTTCAGGATATTACAATTCTCATTATCAAGGACGAAATTGTATTACTGTTCGCGAATAATAAATCTTACTGGACAATATTGCAAGCTCTCTATTACGTCCTAGTCATCATGTTTATAAAGTCTGCATTAAAACGTGATTAGATCTTTACTTGACTAAGATTACTTAACTAACGACTAAAACATCAGTGCACTGAGAGAAAACGTTTGACAGCATAGTGATCAAATAAATTTTATAGTTACTGGTATTTTATAGTTACCAAAAACTTAGTTACATTTAACAAACCTTTTGTAATTTGTTGTATGAAAATAATTATTTAGTTAAAGCTACAAATTGTTTGGTCAAAACAACTATATAATTAGTAACTATCACTATAAAATTCATTTGATCACCATTCAACCAAACTTTGATTGATTTTACCAAACATTTCTCTCAGTGTGGTACATGAAGCTGTATCTCGGATCACCGCGAAGTTTATAAAATCTTTCTAAATCTTCGCCATCTAAGAAATGTCAAGAAAAAGAGAAGCGTGAAACTCGAAGGTCATCGCTAATTTAATGCGATTGTTAGAAATTACAACAGATGATCAATCGTTCGAAAAATACGCCAGAGAAATCAGAATGATAAATACAAAATTCAGTCGCAAGTCTCAAACGACGCAGCATACAATATCGCGGATGTAGCAAGCATCTCTTATGTATACAGCCATAAAAAAAGAAGAAGTTTTGTTCGACAATATCTCTGTCATCGCTCGTGTATCGCATGCGACCTGGCTAGAAATATCTACCGCTTTTTATGGTGGTTACATAAAAAGCGGATTTTTCCCGGATACATCTGTATACCCTATATATGCAACGCGCGTACTAATCCAGAGGAAATGAATACTGGAGACCGATATCCTGCTGCGTATTGATGAACGCCCGCGGAATTCGCCGAGCCGTGCGGGGGATTCGCTTCGTGCTATGAATCTCTCTATTCACGGGAGCAGTCATTTTCCCCGTTGGCGCGAGATTTTTCCCACGCGGCGAGGAAAGCAAACAGTTTTCCGGGAGCCGCGACGGAAATATGATTCCCGCGACGTCTCGTAAAAACGACTTGGCTTCATTTCGCTGGATTATGCGGCACCCCTTTCGCCTGATTTACCGCCAAGGCCAAGGGGAGGCGTAACACGGAGGAACCGAGCCAACGAAAAAGAGGAGACAGTAGGGAAAGAGTACGGACAGAGGTGACGAGAAGACAAAAAGAGGTATATGAAGCGATGAACGAAAAACAAAAAAGAGAGACAGAGCGAGAGAGAGAGAGAGAGAGAGAGAGAGAGAGATAGAGTACGGTAATCGACGGCAGACGGCGACTTCCGGAAGATTACACGAGCCGGAGGTTGCAGTTTACTCCATTTGGCAAGCTCGATATTCACCCGGCCGCCTTCTCAACCCGTCTCCCCCAACCTCCCCCTCCTCCCTCCCTGACCGTCGACGAATGAAATACGCCCTCGCCTGAATTTCAAACGGCGCTGCAAATCGAATCAGGCCCGCTATGAATCTTCCGACGAGGCCGAGGAGAACGAAACTGGCGAAGTTTTGAGGAGGAGGCGATGGGTGTGTTTGCACATTCGAAAGACAGGGGTGATTTAAAAGGTCGGCGCGACCGACGAGGACTAATCAACTCAGTAGAATGAATAATGTCCTGAAATAGCGGCCTGAAATATCTAGGGGGTAACTTGGAGTAATCACGACGCCACACCCCGACAAAATACGTCCGGATTTAGAACGCAAAATTATTTTTAACACAGTGCCTCTAATCGCGAAATATCAATGCGCAAGGACATACGTATGTTTAGCCAAAATCTATAATATATAATTTATTTGACATTTGATATCACTTTCAATTCGCCGAATAATGGATCAATCGAAATATTAACGGAAACTCAGGTTTCCATCCAGTTAATGAGATGAGAACACAATGAAATTGAATGCGATGTGATAGTTAATTAGCTCGATGTGTGGATATCCACGCCGTCACCGAATATTTTGCGCTACATTTACATGTACATTCGGAGGCAAATACTTGTATATATTTATGTGTGGGTGTGTATTGCTGTGCGTTTACACATGGAATTTAATTTTCACGCCGCGGAATAATTATTTTAACCCGATTACCGGAATTTAACGTCCACAATGAAAGATACGCTCAGATATCTTGTAAAATTTAACACTATTGTCATTGTAATTCGTCCGGAATGGTGTGCGGAATGGCATTCGATTTCATCGTATCACTTCGCTCGCAACAAACGAGAATAAAAAATATACATCATAAAAATAGTTATTATTGCAAATGAAATTATAATTAAAAAATGTATTGCCAATAAAAAATTCTTTTTCAAAAATTTTCAAGAATTTTCCCTATACATCAAATTTGAATATCTCTATATTGTACATAAAAAAATTTCTATATTATAAATAACAATAAATAAAATTTATTTTTCATCTAATAAATTATTTTATTTTAAATTTAAATTTAAGTCCATTTTTTTCCAAATTACGTAAAAGCTATATTTCTATTACATTCCTCAATGACATGATGTCCGACAAATCCACATTTGAGAAGGAAAATAAAAATAAAAATACGTAATGTAATATTATTTGTGTTTTTCTTTTCACATCTCAATTAAAGATTTTATAGATATAATCTAATAAAATTAATGATATGTTATCTAACCGCTTAGAATCATTGAAGTGCTGATAAATTCTCGAGAAGCAATTGGATTAGTTTCACGCTAAATTGGATCAGACTCGCCCTTGGATGGAACGGAAGGCAGCGAGCGAATAGAAGGAAACCAAGATGACACGATTTCCTACACGCATTACAAATCGATTCTCGGAAGCAGAAGGAGAATGTTCGCGCGGACCGAACACTTCCGGATCTACAGCCCGCATCTTGAAGGTCTGCGTATAATAATCGTCGAAGTTAACCGATCAAACGATGATTAAGGCGACGTGTCGTGAGCGCAATCGTTGCTCGTAGATTAGATTCCCGCACTATCGAGAATGGCAAGGAGGATCGTTAGCGCTAATGACTCAGGGGCAAATAATTATCCGTTACGTCTTCTTGCGCGTGTAATTTACGAGGAGATACCGCGCAGCAATGATATGAAACTGCAATTATGTCATGATAAACTTCGACGTATGCGCCGAGATTGCCGTCGCACTATCTTATAAAACATTTGTAATACCGCAACTCGATTTGACCAGGAGCCGCTGTTAATTTCTAAACTCTCTCTGTCGGCCGCCGCGCGCCGGTAAAATCTTTACCGTGCAATGGACAATTTGCATTATAAGTCAAGCTGAATTTCATATTATTGTATGGAATTTTATTTTATTTTTGATAATCATGATGAGGGATTGATCATCAGAATGCCGTGTCACTATAAGTTTTGTAAACTTTAAAAATTAAGAACATTATTTTTAGATTATTAAAAATTCTGACTTTACTTTCAGTATAGTTCTATAATTTTTAATAGGTTTAAAAAAAATTGTTTTGGCTATCAAAGAGAATGTTTTAGAACTAAAATATTAAATTCGTGTAGCGTTATAATTTATCTTGCGTGAGTTAGCGTTTCAAGGTATATTTTATAATTCCATATGAAAATATATGATATTTTTAAAAGCAAAAATATCAAATATAATTGTACAGAAACGAGCAAACATTGTTACAAGTACACCAAAATAAAAATGTAGTGAAAATAAAATGTAGATTTTATTTTATTACTATATTCTAGCTTTATTCATTATATAAAGCAGCTCCCGTGTTATTCTGTACCTCTTTGTGCCCTTTGTAGGAGTTTTAACAATAAATAATAATGAAATACTTCTTAAACAATTTATATCATCTGAAGAAGACGTGCATCTATGTGCATCGAAGTAAAACGCATTTCTTTCGAGAATTCTGTTTGTTCGAAAATAGTTCTATGCTTATTTCTAACACAAGAGTTTAACAAGCACTAATAAAATATTTCTCAAATTTAAATAAACTATTTCTGTTCAATACAATTAAGAGTTGTAAAACAATCAAAAATAAAATCAGATCTCTCTGAATTGTTTACGAATTCCCTTAAATAATACACCAGCTTCGTACATACATCGGTGATGTATACGGCAGCTGATCAATTTGCAGAAATGCAGGACACGCATTGCGGGAACAGTTAATCGTGTCATCTGTTTAATTAATGGGATAAATGCCTTCGATGAGACATTATCGTTCATGTTTAATCGTATGCAAATACGTATGCTCTACTTTCGCGTCGAGAGAAAAATTTAATCTACCACGTACGTTATCGTCAATCGAATAATGTAAAAATCCTTGACATGAAATTCTTATGTCTGTTATGTTAGCACCCCCACCACAAAAAATCGGAATGACACCTATGCTAAAATTAAGTGTTTTTTATGTGCTAATTATGTGCCGTGTTTTCAATTTTTGTGCTCGAGCGGTTTAGTAGAAAATCACGATTGAAAGTGGGGGTGCCAGCTTAACGTTAAGCCCAGCACCCACTTATGGTAATTATTTATAAAATTCAAAAATCAATATACTAGAATTAAGTGCTTTTTATGTGTTTTCCAAATATATATAAACAAATGTTCGTACCTTGACCTAAGTTCGTGCGTTGACCTAAGTTTAATTGTAAGTACGGGCTTAAGTTTAAGGTTTGTATGTACTTAACGTAACTTAACGTCTTACGGAAGTTCATGTGCGGAGGCTCTTATTTTGTTAATAAACCAATAAATTTTTTCAATTTAAACATAAATCTTTTTTTCATGAAAATTTGTATCAAGGCAAGAGTTTTCAATTCTAATCGCATTTTCTTTATAAAATTATAGTATTTGGTAAATTTGAATATAAAATAATCTTCTTTCTATATACCCTGTGTCCGGACAATTTAGTTTTGTGACTTTATACATATATATGTAAGGAAATGATAGGAGGAATCGATTTAAACAACTATGTAATAATATTTGAAAATTTATTTGACGTTAATACCATCGGCTTGTGACACTTGAAGAAAATTATTACTAGTAAGAGCAAGACGTCCTTAGCGGAAAAAAGTTAACAAAATTCTACGCCAAAATGTTAGAATTGGAACATTTTTTTGTTAATTTTAATTTTTTAAAATAAATATTTCTATAAAAAAATTAATATTTCTATGAAAAAAAAGAATAATTTCCACAAATTTATATTTTTAGTAGAACTTTGTTATTCAGAGAATTATTCATAAAAAATTTTTTCGCTAAAGTAAGCTACTTAGAAATGTGTACTTGTACCGTAAACGTGGATGCTCACTTCAGGGGCGGTTTTTCGGTCGAAGGGGATGAGCACAAAAATCTCGTCGTGCTTATTTCGAAAGCACATAAATAAGAGAATATCTTGGGCCTAAGATCAATTTGATATCTGAGTTTTTACTTTACTCTTGTACCGGGAAGGTGGATTCGTACTTCGAGGATGATTTTTTGGTCGAAGAGGTTGAGTACATTTGTTTATATATATTTGGAAAACACATAAAAAGCACTTAATTCTAGTATATTGATTTTTGAATTTTATAAATAATTACTATAAGTGAAGTGCTGGCTTAACGTTGAGCTGGCACCTCCACTTTCAATCGTGATTTTCTACTAAACCGCTCGAGCACAAAAATTGAAAACACGGCACATAATTAGCACATAAAAAGCACTTAATTTTAGCATAGGTGCCGTTCCGATTTTTTGTGGTGGAGTGCTAACTTTATAGACATGAAATTCTTATTAAATTTGTAAAAAAAATTTGTGAAGTGTCATGCCGATAAGCGACGCCTTTATACAAATTTAATACCGAAGTTAGCATTAATTGACATACTTTATCAGTCAACTGAAACGTGTAAATTAAAGGGGACGTGAACGCACGTGACAATTGCAATTTTTCTCTCGGTCGCGACTACTCGCTAACAATCTCCTTGTCTCTGCTACTTTTTGCCACCAACTTTCTACTTACGTGTCTCGTGTCGGCCGCGAGAAGAGGAGTGTGTGCCTGCAACAACCGAGCGTTCAGGGAATTAGAAGAGAGGTCGCATGACTTTTTGCTCTTTGCTAGCTTGGAGTTTCATGCTTCCGACAAGGCCATTCATCTCGCGTCAGATTCCAAAAAGTGATCAAAATATCGCGGGGCATCATTTCATCAAGAATAGCGTTTACGCAAACATTAGACAATAAGTTCTACATCTGTAAAGTTCATATCAAAGATTTGCATTCAGGAGCGTATTCCTTGATGAATTTTAACGAATGCATGATGAATCGTAATTATGAAATTATCTAACAAGGAGGATTACGGAATTTTCGTGGATTAAACTTCACGAACGCGAATAAATCGTTATTATTCACCACGTGTAGCTCTCACTTTAACTAGATTATAACCGAACTTTAATCTACAGCTTTGCTAACAAGCTATAAAGATATAAATTGTTTCCAAATTCACCACAGTATACGCTCGTGCAGTTTAATGCCAAACTTTACAAAATGCTTTATATTATTACACGAAATGTATATAGCCAAACTAATTTATTTATATTATTATTATAAATGAATTTTTTCAAATCTATTTTTTTTATAACGATCGATTTAATTAAGGTGAATAAAAATATGTCAAAAGTGCTAAATGATTTCGCATGTAGACAGAAATTCTTGGCCAACTTTTTAAAAGTTAATGCAGTGCAGTTTTAGGAGTTTTGAGGAGGAAAATTTTCTGGGGAGCTGTGCTCGCGTGCTGTACAACATGTGTTTATATTCGAAAGGAAATTATTCATGCAAACTTAAATAAAAAATAAAGAGGAAAATATTTCTGGCCGACAGTGCTGTGGCGCGTCGCTTTTGTTGATTCGGCTAAACGGTTAAGCTCGCAGGCATTCAGGTGCCTCCTTCGCAATGCAAATTCGCTCCTTTCGCATACCGCGCACTTATTAAACGCGGTGAGCTCATTAAAAGCGGAAGTTGACAACGGCGCCTGCAAGCACGAAAGTCTCCGCTTCGCATAATTATCGCGCCCACGATAACTGAACTTCGCGACGTAATGTAACGACGAATTTCACTAGTGTCGCGTCGTCGCTACTACGATAACGTCGCGGAATAAATGGTGAGTTTTAAAACGCACGCTCGATATTGGTTGTTAAAATATTACGTACTCCACGCAATATCCGAGTCGAATGTTAAATGTATTGCAATTAATGTGTTCACATTATAACTTCGCGTTTTATTATTTGAAAATGCACGCAGATAAAATCAATGTTACTTCAATGTTACTAGATTAAAATACCTGCACTCTGTCATAGGGACACAAAAAAAAAAGAAAGAAAAAAAAAAAGGAAAAGTTGCTCAAAAAAGGAAACGGGTGTGGAAGTAATTTTCATTCGATTAAATTCAAGGAGAGAAAGACATGCCGTCCTAGTTTTCTCAGCGCAATTTCAAACAGATATACGAGATTTCCTGATCATTTTCGCGTGTACAAGGACATTTTCGCGATGAGTAATCCATGTTACAAATTTGATGAATCTCTACAGGGATTATAAACGCGGGGATGAAAATGCGAGGTATGTTAACGCAAGAAACACAATAGAAAACATTTTTTCTTCGTTACTCAATTATTATGCAGCCCCGAGGCAAGGTTGCACTTGCATGTTTCATGCAATAAATTATACATCAGCATTTGTAATTTTATGTCATTACTTTGTTATTAAGTGAAATATATTGATTTTCACGATGTGTGATGTGCGAGTTATAATCAACATGTAATATAGACATGACCATGTACTTTTAATATGTGTATCGACAAACAAATTTAAAAAATTAGAAACTGGTTTGCTCCATTAAGCCGATGACTACATTCAATGCCATAAATTAATTTATATTCCAGTCGTGTGTGCTAGCTCAAGCAAACTACACACTTTAATAGACAGTAAGATAAAACAGCTGATAAGAGCCAACACAAGTTCTTAGTGTGTAACAATACAATTATTTATTAATTCTTAACGGCTCTTATCGGGTTTTTTTATCTTACTGACTTTAGAGTCTTAATTTTTGTCACAATTTAATAGAATCTTATTAAAAATGTCTCTCAAAGGAATCATTGATCGAAAGGATTTTAAGGAAAAATAACAATTTATTGTTAAAATTATAACCGGAAGGATTGAAAGATAATCGCATCGCTCTTTCGAATTGCATTGCATAATCCATTAACCTGAGTATAAATTCCGGACATCTCTGAGAGAAAGACCACGGGTTAATTGGACACGATCGTTATCGTGAACAACGCGCTATTCTTTCCCGAAATTCTTACCAGTGAAACGGCAACCCTTAATTTTCCAGAGTCAAGCACGGGAAGTGGGTGCGTGTACTACCAAATTAAATTTCATATTTCGCTGCGCACCGTGAGTCGGCCTTTCGGCCACTGCTCCGACGTCCCCTCGTAATTAATTGCCATTCAAGCCTACCACTACCGTGTATCCGACGAAAAAAAAAATTTGCCTCGTTGCGAGCAAAATCAGCGTCCTAATTTCCCTTTCTTACCGTCGCTTTCAACACGATACGGTGATGCCCTCCGCTCGGTTTCCGCGCGAAATCGAAAGGAGAAGTACATTAATGAAGATGAAGCGTCGCGATTAGCTCAATCGCCGAAAGCTTTTTCTCAATGAATAAACGGCGCGATCGTGCAATCGCTTTAATTCGTTCCAGCGAGATTTGCTGAAGGATTAATAACGAGTTCGCTGAATTCTGAATACGACAGCATAAACGGATTATAAGAAATAATTAGAGGCCCTATAATCTCTGTTTGCCCACGAAATATCTTCGTCTCATGAAATTAAAAAAGCGTTAAAGGCACTTTGACAGATCAATTTAATTGCTCGAAGTAATATCTTCCGTGCGCGATACCATTCTGTCTATTGTTTTTAACCGAAGCTTGAGCTCGACGTCATAAAACATTTCCGTGTGGCGAAATAGTGAACTTTCTCCGCGAAAAAGGAAAAGAAAAGGGAGAAAATAGATGGAAAAGGGACGTGCTGAAATAAAACGCGGCGCAGTCTTTTCTTTTATCACAGGGCGACGAAAAAGAGCGTTTGGTTTCTCCCGCCGTTTCTTCGTTTTGTTTTATATACAGCGGCGCTATCATGTTCCGGAACTGAAGCATCGGGTCTTTTTTTTCCATGGAAAAATAGGGAAAATTGAATTTTCGCCAGCGCGTAACGCGCGAGATCGAGTGCGCGGGGGGCAGTGGGGATACACGCATGGGAGGAAACAGGCGCGGGAAGGCAAAGTGACAAGCGACCAGAGATGCATCGATCGGCGGAAATGCGCCGGTGGACATATTACACCGTGATTTCCGGTCGTGCGATATCGATCGCGATATTCCGTACGCATTCCCGAAACACATTTGCGTGCGCTGTGCGCGCGTGTGCGCGCATTCGCGGCCCCTTTATCCGTCCCGAATTTTCCGTCGCAGAGGATATTGCCCATAAATCTGTCCCTTGCGAGTTAGCCCGATACATACAAACGCGGGAGAATCTTTTTTTTTTTAATATATCACGACAGCATTCCATTTTTCTTTTTCTCCCTTTTTTTTTCAAATCAACGTGAATTGCCTTTTCTCACGCGCGAAAAAGTTTCGAAATTTCGAAGTTTGTCGTTGAACTCGGTATTCCCGCGATTGTGGAGTGAATGGCAAATAACGTTTACCAAAACGTAACAAAAAAGGAAAAAAACAACGTCATCTGTAGAGAACACAGAATGCGGCGAGGATCGGGAAACCGAAAGAAAAATTCTTCCGCTGATTTTCGCGTCGTCGAGACTCTCGGCAAAAGAAAATTTGCAAAACAGCAAATTAAAAAAAAAAAAAAAACCACAAACCATACATGTCGCTGTCGGTTCTATTGTTAATTGAGAATGTCGAAGGAGCACGTGCGACGACGTTGCTAATGCATTTCGGACACACATGCGCCCGTCGTCGCTGACAAGGCCATGTACTTTACTTAGGCAAAGAGAATCGCCAGGATTCGGTTACACATTTACACATTTATGGAATATCGATTTTCGTCAGCGGACCGCGTCGCGTCGCGTCGGGGAAATTATTCATATATTCGTCGTCGGTGAGACATACCCAAGGGTTGTCCGCGTCAAAGCCACACGAGATTGTACCGCTGCCAGGCAGATCGATCCACACGGACAACAAGCGGGAGAGGCAAAAGGAGCAAATTGAAAGTAACCTCTCTTGTTGTCGGGCAAATTTTTAACTTTAGTATAGGGCGGTGCGCGAGACACACGGCGGAAGTTCGCGCGACGTTGAAGTTCGCGCGCAAAGTTGCGAGGGCGAGTCTTCGCCGGCGAAGTTTTCCGGACGTGAAAAGATTAAAGAGGATATTAACTTCCGAAAGAAGAGCTACAAGATGCGCCAGTATAAAGAAATAAATTTTCACGGGAAGACCGCGAGTTTCGCGCCGAAGCGCCGCATGACCTAAAAGAGCTCGGGACCATCTTGCTAGGGGAAGCGGGGAGAAGAGGGGAGGAACAGAGTAGGGTGGGTGAGATATATACAATAATTCATTCCCTGTCCGAGAAAGGGGTTCACGTAAGTAAATCCCACTCGCGGACTTGAGAAATTCGGGCTTATAATTCTTCCGGCAGCCAGCAGCGTGTGCGCGCGTGTCCATCTGCCGACTATCAACGTAAAAGGAAAATAAAACGTGGACTATCAGACGAAAAAGTGCCGCGCGTGAGACAATGCAGAAATAAGTGTCATTAATTAGAAGAGAAATCTCTCCCACTCGAGATCGTCGTGTCATCTG